>JAQIWO010001318.1:0-10519 GCA_034695405.1 Entomobrya muscorum | reverse complement strand
ATTTTTTCAAGCAAAGTGCTAAACCAGCAAAGTCATCATGTCAACTTGCGCGTTCGTCATCCTCCTCGTTTTATTTTCTGGTTGAATGAGAGCTTATTAGCTGAAATAACAAGTTAGTCTATATTGCTATTATTATGCAAATAATGCATTCAAAAATATATATAATATTACTTAACACAAAACACGACCACTCGTTTTGACTGATGGCGAGTTAAGTAAGTTTTATAGTCTGTTATGTTTGTGTTTTCTTAGTACAAATATTTAGGCGAGAACCTGACAAAATTGTGATGAAATAGAGATGAGCATATACAAAAAATTCCAACGGAGATCTTCTCATCTTCTTTTGTCAATATTTACACGCATCGCCTCTATCTATCTTCTTGGGATTTTTTTCTCAGAGATAATATTTGGATTTGGGAAGATTCGTTGGACTAAAAATTGTTTACTTTTTTTTAGGTTATGGGTTCTTCTTTGAAATAGAAAATTAGTCAGAAGAAAATAGCACACATGGATTGGTTCTCTGTCTTTATATTTCTACCTGAAATTCCTACAAAATTGTTTACTCTAGAAAAATCTTAACAGACATACACACACGGCACCAATAAATACATGTGTAGTTATTTTTTACTTCCCAGAAAAAATATTATATTTCAATTTACTAATGAGCGCCAATCATCATGATCGTCAGGTTCTTCGAAATATTATGCATATATATATTTTCCGCAACCGCTGCAAACTACATACCTAGATCTATGTGTATGTATATATTTACAGTACTCATCATATCGAAAACGATCCCATCACACACTCACTTTGCAACAATTCGCAGCTCATTGTTACTTCTCCCTCTCTCTCTCTGATTCTGTAACAATGTCATGATAAATATCCACACATACCGTAGTATACACACACAGAGAGAGCACACACACAAGATAATAATGTCTCTAATATTATGCCTAACAATGATAATAATGATAATCATTTTCTCTCTGTGTTTCACATTCAGAATACTGATGACGCTATCATCATCATCATCATGGTTTATTTTTATATGTACCAAAACCAAACCAAGCCAAGCCACCACATCACATCGTAACGTAACAATGAAAAAAATATCAGTCCATAATCCATACACTATATATTCATCCATGTACGTACCTGAGTCAATAATATTGCATGCTTTTAAATAACAGTACAAACATACATACACACACACACAACTCTTATGTCTACTATTTGCCATGATGATCATCATGATGATCATACATTTTTAATAAACAGCAACTGCAATAACTGCACAACGTGTTTCCCTCTCTCGTCATTGTTATACCACGTCTCTGTAAACTTGTGTCTGTTCTTAGAAGAAAGGAAGAATCTCTATCTTGTGAGTGTAGAATAATATTAGAGCCATCTTTCTTGCAGCTTTCCTGTAATATATGTAGTCAGTGTATCTCATATAGGTA
Organism: Entomobrya muscorum; assembly: GCA_034695405.1. Classification (NCBI taxonomy): domain Eukaryota; kingdom Metazoa; phylum Arthropoda; class Collembola; order Entomobryomorpha; family Entomobryidae; genus Entomobrya; species Entomobrya muscorum. The sequence continues at coordinate 9,056 of JAQIWO010001318.1, read as the reverse complement.
GATAAAAACATTAGAGTCAAGAGGAGTAAAAACGAACGGTTTTTTTTCATCCGTCCATTCTTCTTGTTGGCTTCATTGACTAAACTCTGTTGGAGTTTTACTACATATGTGAGCATTAACACAGAGAAAGAAGAAGAAAAACGTCACAAAGCCAAGAAACAAGCCCAAAAAATTCATACTTGTATGTAGAGATATTATATACATATTATCCATCTAATACATTGTTATATGCACTATTTCACCTGCAAATACATACATATATACATTATGTGCTGCATTTTATTATCTTCTTCGCGTCTTTTGCTGATATATAGGCGATGAGTGTAAAATGCAAAAACTGGAAGAACCAGTTTTCCTCTTTTTTAATACTTTTTAACTTTTTATCTGGTCGAAAGGTTACCGTCCCTTTCTACTTCTTTGACTCTTGATGATGATGACCAATGCTTAGTACTACTGCTACATCTATTACTACTAGTTATTCTCTTTTGCTATGCTCAGCACTCTGAGAGAGGAGGACACGCAGGGTTTTAAAAAGACATTTCATTATAATGAAACATCTTATAATAATAATAAAACTGAATCGATGATGATGGTGACGACGAAGAAGATGAAGTAGAAGAAGAAGAAGAAGAAACTGGTAAGAATTTTACGAGGAGACCATCTCACGTAAACCAAACCAAACCACTGTACCGCACAGCAGAAAATTGCCCAGCAGACAGAAGCAGGAGCACTGAGGAAGAAATACATTATAACAATGTGTATTTTATAAGTAGGCATATAGGTAGGTACATATTTTTTTTGCATATTATCTACATATATACCTATATAATATTTTAGATTTTATGTATTCATCTGTAAAATGTTAAGTAAAAGTAAGCAAGTTGCAAGTCTTCTTAAGTAAGTAACTCAGAGCTTATGTGAGAGTGTAAAAATCTTCTCTTTTTTTTCTGCCCCGAGATATCAGCAGAGCTAAGCTCAAAAAGACTAGAGCCGGCTTATACCCAAAAAGTCTCTCTCTCTGGCCTGGCATCCTACTTGCTTATATTCTTTTGTACATGACAAGCTGCTTCTTATTTATTCCACTGTGTGATCTTGATACTCTACCACCACTGCTTGTCCTACGCGATGCCATGTCTTCTCATAAGAACATGCTAATATTACAATATGTTGATGGTGATATGCTGAACTGAAGATCAAGTAAACTTTATTTTATAGAAGGTAAAGATGAAAATAGTAAGCCTGAAGGTTCTCTCGCAGAAGAGTAAAAAGTTTTGTTGGGTGAGCTTCTGTATACGAAAATGCCGTAGTACCGAGTAAAACTTGGAGGCATATATTGGCATTGTTCATTTAAAAAGTATGTATATATAATATACATACATACATGTAATATAATGTGTTATAATGTGCAATGGCTTATGGAAGTGTAAGTAATTTTTCACTCGTATAAAAATTGCAATGTAGGTAAAGAGAGAAAGAGGTAGGCGGAATATATAATAATCTCATGTGTGTGTGTGCTTTGTATACATTTTCTACCTATTTGCATGGCTCCCCCTTGTCATGTTTTTTTGGAGTGGTGGATATGGTGGCAGTATCAGAAACATTAAACACCAAAAGGCAAATATAAGCGTAATGTGAGCAATGTTTGAGAAAGTACCTGTGTATAATAATAATGATATATCGTTATAAAGACAACTTCATTGAAATATATACACACACAGAAATAGAGAGAAAACTAAGTAAACTAAAAAAAGTGGGCAAATAGCGTAATAATATTATCACACTGACTTGGCTTATTGCTTACACTGCCGGTTTTCTGCATTTTTTTTACTGACTGTTTGTTTGCAACATAATCGGTTTGACGTAACTGTCGCTTTTTTTGTGGGTGCGCGTTGTATTGCTTGTCGGTAGAGCAAAAATTTGTTTTCTAGTTTCGGGGATAAATGTTTAGCTTTTTTCCTTAAAAAATATCTGTGATTGTTTATGTTTTAAGATTATAACATGACAGATATAACAAACAAACAAATAAGAAACAAGTCAAAAAAATTAAGAAGGGAAAATAATGAAGAAACAACGGTGACGGTGATTAAAACTGATTGTTTTAGGATTTTTAGAAAGAAAAAAGATTCTTTCTCATTGGTCGTAGTTCAGCAGCTCTGCATATACTTGTTTTGCTATTTATTTCCCACATAAATGAATAGACATGTTAAATGAAATGCGCTTACAGTTAAAATAATAACTAGCATTGAGTTTCCTTTTAGAAAAATTGCAAAAATATAATAAATATGAGTGTTTTCTTAAGCCTGTCTTATTTAGGCACACACACACTAAGCTTTCATGTAAGACGAGGAGACGTGAAGAAAAGATATGACTGAAATACTGAAAACAGAAACTCAATCAACTTAATGTACAAAAAATATATAAAGTTTCGTTATGACCTTTCCGGTTAATCGTTGATATGACAGTGTACATTATCATTATCGTTTTCTGGGGAATGAGTTTACTCAGAAAATAACCCCAAAGAAAGGAAAATCAATATTTATAATCTCTTTGCAAAAGTTTTATAGAAGAAATATATATAGAGCACACACGAACACACATGGAGCATTGCAGAAAAAAAGACTAATGGATTTCTTCCTGTTTTCGTGACAAAATTATGACAAGCGAAACTAGAAAAAAAAATAATGTAAAAATAATAAATACAAAATATTGATATGCTGATAAAAAAAATAGTGTCAAGAGTGTCGTGTAATATCATTGCAAATTAACATTGTATAATATACAATGCTCATTCCGTTATGTAAGTATATTATAGGTATGTACACTTTTTGGTTGAAACATAGATTCTTTTGATTGGTAGTTCTTACTGATTTTAAGCAATTACCAAAAAAACAATTCAATTCATTGTTGGGACGAAACACATAAAAGTATTCATTAAAAAGCTAAAAACGAGGAGTCCCAAAAAACCTGACTTAAAAGTTGATAATAACCCACCAAACTCACATTCAGCCACATATACACATCAATACAAAAATTTCAGGTGAGAATTTCTTTTTAATACCAGGTAGGTAGAAAACGTGTAGGTGCAGCAGCAAGAACCACACACAGAAAAAAATAAGAACAGGAGCAAAAATAATTATAACTTTTGGTTCATTGGAATGTAGGTCTTGTTGCTGCTGCTGTTTTAGCTCGCTGCTGTGAGAGGTGGATGGTGAATGATGATTGCGCTATTGTTTTGCACAAACTTGTGATTTTTTCAAGAAAAATCCAAGTAAAATATGGTGCATGTGTGTAGAAAGAATAAAAAAGCAAAAGAAACGAAACACGTTACCTAATTGCCATTTTTCAAATCGATATTCACCCATAGCAGGTTATAAAATATATATGTATTTATTATATGCATATGTTTTTCCTTTAATTTTTCGGTTTTTCAAGAGAGCGACACGACATGATATTATTGGCGACTTCTTGGCACCTAACGAATCTCTATTGCCAGAGGAATTTCCTTAGGTAACGATTTGGCGTAACTTCGGTTCGACATTGCATGACACAGCATTGACCAAAGTGCTATTAAAGCAGAGCCCATTCACACATTTTCATGTTGCCCATCCATCCATTCAATTATATAATTGTTAAGAAAGGGCAAGGGTTACTCTACAGAGAGGGCAGCGAAATGGCAAGCACTAAGGCAGGTGTTTATACAGAGCTCTTATTCTACTTTTTGTGTAGTTGGAGGCTACATAACAATTAGCATCATTCAATCATTCATTTATTGCCAGTCTCTATTACGTGTTGAATGATTGACTTTTTTGCACCATTTTTTAACGCTTGTGGCGTGGTTAAAAAAACTATATATTTTTGCAGTGTGTAGCCAACGAAGCAATATATTGACATGTTATTTGTGAAACGAAGTGAAAAACAAACTGAAAATTGTCTACCCCTTTCCTTCCTTCCTTCTAACATCGAAAAGTCAAGAGAAAAAAGAAAAGCCATTAGATGGCTGACTTGAACAAGTGGTTTTTTGGACTAGACACTGGTCACTATTTTATTTTACCTACTTGGGTGCTCAGCTCACGTTCAATGTTTACACAGAGTTGCTTCTTAAGACTTATTTTTACTGCCTGCCTACCTGACTGCTATTTTTATCTACCACAAAAAAAAGTTACGTATTGGCTTTGGCTGTAAGTGGACATAAATCTGAGCGTTTGAAAGATGAAAAAGAAAAAAATCTTTCCAGTTCCAAATGGAAAACTTGTTTTTACTTTTTTTCTTTTTTTTTTCTCTCACTCGATTCCATCTCATTTCTTAATACAGGTTGTTGTTGTGTTTGTTTGTGAGTGTAGGTGCAGCAGGAGCAGTGTTGGCTGACTGATGATCATGATGGTGACCAGTGACTAACCACTTTACTGGAATGGATCTATCTTTCTCTCTTTTATACCATGCACTCATACAATTGGAAAGAAAGAATAAAAAAAAGTTTTTGTTGTTGTAGGTTTGCTATTTGTATTGAACAGTGAAGCACCCAAAAAATCATGATTATCATCGTGTCCTCCACCATGTCCATTTCATTTTTAAAATGATGAGATGGTTTAGACGAGGAGATCCTTTGACCAATGTAGGATTATTTTTTGGCTTGGTGCACGGCTGTGTCATCATCATTGATCAACTGGATTTTAAACGAAAGTAAATTGCTGGTGCTTTGAAATATGTAGAAAAAAAAACAGCTTTACTTTATTTTCTCGGTTGACAAAAAGGTAGCGAAGTAAGTGAACATGTGAAAAGATGAATTGACAATGAGAAAAAAATTATTTATAGGTGTTGTTTCGAATATATAGATGTAGTCTCATTGTTTGGTAGGACCAGAAGAATTAATCACATCGGAGACATTGAGACTGTTGTGTAACGTAAGTACATATAACCGAGTGACTATGACCAACAGCAATTTGTTTTATGACACTTTTTATTGTCACGCTGGACAGGAGAAAAAAATAGGAATGATTGTTGCTCCTGCTTGTTGAAAGTAAAATATTATGACAGCGGCTGTAGTGCTGCATTCGGTGATCGGTCATTGGTCATAGTCAGGCAGCTCATCAAGCTGAACCACTGAAAATAAATAAATCCTGTAGTGGTCACTACAAATTTTGAAATAGTCAAGAAGAGAGCTACAAGCCAATTAATCAGGTAAACTAATCCAAGCAGCAGCAACATTGCAGTCAAGTGGATTGGACGAAGCTATAATGTGAAGACAGCAAAATAAATGGCTCGTTTCAATTTTCATGTAAATTTAAAAAAAAGGGGGATGCTCAATAGCTCCACGTATTATGTTATCTATGCTTTTCTTAGGATCAGGTAAATAACAAACCATATTATATGTGTGCAAGCTGGTTAAATAAATTGAAAGTGTTAAAGGTGATTTTTGTAATAAAAATGGTAATTTATATGGTCACGACGAAGACGATGTTTTTTTAAAAATATACGTTCTCCTCCGAAAATAAAATCTCGACTCGATTAATAACCGTCGTCAGACAAGTAACGGCATGTGTGATGTGTTCAGTAGAGTGGATGCATATTTAGGCATATGCATACAGGAGGAGGACATGAGTAGTTTATTTTGAAAAACTTTCCACTTCCCTTTGAATTTTATTTTGATTAGGAAAGTTTCAAAATTAAATTGAGAAGCGTGGATTAAATTTCCACTGTCTACTTGCATGTCTGACGAGTTGTTCAACAAAAAGTTGTTTTTATTACGGGTGCTACTAGCCAGATGCTCTTCCTTTGGCATGTATGCAATCAGAGTATTTTAAAACTAAAAATAGAGATATTTTTTCTTTCTTGGCGAACATATATGTTGAGATGACGGCACTTTGCAAGGATAGAAGGCTTCTTAAAAAATACATTTCAAGACATTGTTTTTAGATGCATTTTTTCATTTGAATGAAAACAGCAAAACAAATCGATTATTTTTAAAAATTTATGTTCCTTGCACACTTTAACAAAACACACCTTCATTACAGCACTTAAATTATCTCTGAAATGACCTTAACTCGTAAAAAACAGAGCTAAACTCTGCAAGGAAACGCACGCACTGCACCAGCTAGTAATAAATAAATTAAATGAATAACTTGAATGAACGGTCATTCATAACGTACCTCACAACAAAAAATATGTGCTACCATAATAAACATTACCAGCGTTTTTTTCCTGTACTTTTCTCACTGGATTAATTGGCTCAGCTGGAAACTCCAGGAAAATAAATAAATATAAACCATATAACATTATGCACTTAGTTTCTATCTCTCCTTCTGTAAGAAAAAACCAATATTATCTTAACTGCAGGGGGAATACTCTGAATGAATACATATACCTATATATACTTTACTCCAGAAAAAAACCATATAAAAAACAACAAGTCACGTAATACATTTTTATAAGTTATCTGTATCAGCTTCTTTAAACGAGAAGATATCGGATGAGATATCGTATAAATTTTCTGATACTCTCCCTCATCTCATCTCTCTCTACCTGTCTTTTTATTTAACCTTTCCACATAACATACGCCTTCTTCCTTCCTGTTCTTGTCTGACCCCCTGCTGGGTAGACACCACCACCACCAAAAAACATGATACCACACCACTCATCCTCCTGCAGGGAGTGAGCTCAGAAAGTCCAGTTTATTCTCTTAAAGAAAAATCTTTTTTTTTCTGGGTGCTTCTTCTTCTATAGCTTCCCTGCTTCTTTTCCTTTCAAACATATATATAATTTTTTCTTCTTCTTTTTTTCTCTTCATATTTACTTTTTACTTAGAAAAATGAGATTTTTTCTTTCTTCCTCTTTCACGCTCACCCTCCTTTATTTCTCCCACTTCGTATACTCCACTCCACACACAGACAAACTCTCCCTATTTCTTGTTTGGTTTTTGGCCTTTTATACCCTTTCATTTCAATTGAATTGAGTTTGTTTGTTGTGTTATGGCATTCTCTCTTTTTTTACTCTTATGACCATTTATAAAATAATATTATATTGTATAAAAGAAAACTGCAGTACATCATGTGTTTTTTTTTGTAAATGGGGTTTCGGATTTATGTACAAGCAAAAGCGAGTCTGTATATTTATAAAAGAAAAGTTTTCTCCATGAAACGGATGAAATTGTTTGGATTTATTTTTTTCTCTGCTAAAACTACCAGTCATATTAAATCATCTATCCATTTTTTTGTTCATGGAGAGATCAAAGGGGAAAAAAGACAAGCGATATATGTGTGCCCTCTGTAATATCAAAATATTATAGAAAAAAGAACTTTTCCATTAGCAAAATCTATAAATTTTACAATTTTTTTCTATTGAAGACGATGAAGAAGATAACAACGACAATGATCAGAAACTTTTTTTCTTCCTTCTTATCCTTCCTTCCTTACTCAACAACTACCACAGTTTCTCCGCCTACTTGTCGTGAATAAATCAGTGATTTCTTCTCCTTTTCCATGAAAAAAAATATATGTATAAAAAACTTTTTAAGAGTCATCCCGCGATTTTTTCCCATTTCAATTTTCATTTCACCTACCCCGAACCCACCCACTAGGAAAACCAGCCAGACGTTTCACTTTTTGGTACTTTACTAACAAGTACATTAGATTCAGAAATATAATTTAATAATGGTAGTGGGAGACTCAAAGATGTGCTTGCATACAGAGAGAACAGTTAACCAAGTTAATCTACAGCTATCTATATGCATGCATGACTGGAGGATGATCTGCTCCTGGAGAAGTTGGACGTATACAGGGAAGAAAAAAAACTTTCACTTGATTTTGAACTCTCTGAAAAAAAATTTCCCCTCTTTTCGTTAGGCAAATGGTTGTAAAAGCTCAAGCTAATGACTTTCAATGTTTGAATCTCCTCTTGTTATTCTCTCTTTCGAGAAAAAAAGTGAAGTTCATTGTTACAGCAATGAAGTGGAGCCAGACAGAAAAAACAAAGTAGAAAGCGTGCATTATTGAGTCTGGCAGAGAAAGAAGAGAAGCGGTGGTGGTAGCGGTGGTTGTAGCCACAACCCACTTTACGATAAGTAACAACAATAAACATAACAATTTGCAGTGAAATTCCTCCAAAAAAAGAAGTCGTTTTGATGCTGCAAATAAAATAAACTCGTTCTCTCAAGTTGATTTTCTCACAGGAAATTCTATTTACTGCGAGATACAAAGAATCAAATATCATTATGATCCCATACTCCATATAATATTATGTTTTTGTGGGTAAAAAGCCATCAACAATGCAATAGTAATATCATGACCATTGTATTCGCATTATTGCTTTAGCAGTGATGGGTTTCAAACCAAGAAAAATAAAAGAAATCATTCGGATCCTCATATATGTATATATGCTCTATATCCCTATGCTTGCTTTCATTTCATGTTGAAGATTATCCGTTTATTTGAATGAGAGCTTCATGCACTAAAACCACACCGTTATCACTATCAATGCATTTTCCTATGCATACTCGCACACACACACGCAAAATGTGAGTGAAAAGTGAAAAGTGAAAACACTTTCAGAGGAAGAAAATATGGAAAAGGGCAAAATATCCAACTGTATAGCATGCAATAATGCGTATGCTTTGCGTTTTCCCTCTGCGTTCTCGGACCAATGGTCAGGAACGATATGACTCCGTATAATGTTATGTCTTACGTTCTCACTGTCTCGTCTTTACATCGTCATCATTGTAGAAGAAGGAGTCATTCAACCAAAGAAAACCCAAACCAAAAGAATACACGCGGCAATGGGAATGACTGAATGCAGACGGAAAAGAGACAGAAGATGAAATAAAAGCAGGCTTTTAAAAGTTTTCACTTTAAAGTGAATCTACAACAAGCTCGCACGCATTATATTTTCCTCTAGTTCCGTAGGAAAAGCGCACTAGAAAGAAATAAGAAGTATATAGCAGCCATGAAGTATTTAGATTTTAGCTAATGCCGCGTGTCTTTGTAAAATGATGAGATTTTATTCTGCTGCTTTTATAATATTATTATATTTTCTTGTGGTTTCTCCCAAAGAATAGTTTGAAGGAA
>JAQIWO010001317.1:0-10520 GCA_034695405.1 Entomobrya muscorum | reverse complement strand
AATATATTGTGGCACAAGAGACAAAAAGTTTTAAAAATTACACGCAACTTACTGTTGAAACTATTTCCATAAGTTTATATATATACACTAAATAGTCAAATATCTGACATTTTCTGTTTTCCATTAAGATCCTTTAGAATAATAGCATAAAATACAATGCTATTGCCTTGCAACATGCAGATATAGCATTATATGTGCCTATCAAGATCTAAAACGAAAAAGGCTTAAAACCATTAGATGCAAATAGTTTGCTAACCGTTTCGTGCTTATACTAGTTATTGTGGGGAAAGTTACAGGTTTCATTTACTATGTAAGATGAATAACAACTTTGAGTATAAAATACAGCGATGTGATATATTTGTAAATGCTGATTTCCAACGCACTTGATGCCGTTGTGAGATTTTTTAAATAGATTCTGTGTTCATTGATCAACGAACGAGATAAATAAAATTAAGAAATGTTTGACATCACAAACGTGATTAAACCAATATGCTGTGAATCTCCGTTTAAAATATGTGCAATGCTTTCAATAGTCTAAGTTTCACCGAGTGCAATTTTTCTTTTCAGTGTTGAGTTTCATAATATATGTTTGTATGCATAAAGCATCGCAAATGACACAACTTGCATACGTTTTATTTTTCCTGCAATATGAGCTTAGTAGATAATGGTTGTCTGAAATTTTAATAATACACTATATTATTTGAAAGACGGGATTTCATATATCATAAATGTAGACTAAAATTGTATTTAAGCAACAGTTTAGTGTTTTGTTTTCACTATTGATAAATACTCACTGTCAGCTTACTTTTATTCCTTTCTTCAAGTATTTTCGACATTTTGACGGTAACCAAAAACTGGGAGCTCGTTTTTTTGTACTGATCGTACGCTTGAGTAACATAATATGTGTACTTAGCATCCCATCACCATTTATCTCAGTAAAATCCTAAGTGTCTCACACCCAGACACGACATTCGAAACAGCCAAATTCTTGTGTTTGTAATTTGTAAGTTTTGTCTATATGTCTTATCTGCTACTTCAGCAATGTTCCTGCTCTGCCATTGTCCATCAACGTAAATGTTTTGCTGTAACATCGTATTTCTGCATTATGTAAGTTTATATCCTTTGGTACTGCTTGTAAAACTGTATACCTAAGAGCCTTGTTTGTATGCGGGCAGAAAATAAGAAAAGTAAAGTGTCACGCACAAACATTTCCCGAACCAATCCTTTTTTGTTTCATTGATTCACAACAGCTCAAAATCTATTAGTGTGCCTTACATTATGTTGTGCTCCATTAAGTGTATATTCTTCTACTTCTTTGATGTGTTTTATGTATAAGGAAGTGGTAAGACTAGAAACACAATACTGGACACTTTTAGATGTTCCAAAGCAAGAGAAAGCCGAGCCGGTTGGTTGCTACGTACTACGAGCCTGTTCATCCTTGGAGAAGGTGCAGTTGAAACAAATAGAAAAGGCGGCTGCCGACAATGAAGACCGACTTCGAGAGGAAAAGGAAAGACTGGAAGGTATGTATGTTTTCACTGAAGAGTGAAGGGGCATTCAATTCGAAAGCATTTATAGTTAGGTAAAAGGCAATAATGTCGGCTTCTTACAAATGGCAAAGTCTGCATTCCTATAACGATAACAGTTTGTATTTCTACCCACATACACGTTTATCTCATTTGTAGATTGTGCAGGAAGTGAAAAGCTTTGTTATGATTACTCGCATGCATGTATACTTCAATTGTTATTGTCTCAAATAAAGAAAGAAATGTATTATCATGGGGGTAGTAACTGACAAACGTAAACTAACAGAAATGTTTGTAAATGTGTTTTAATGGAAATCTAAAGCTTTCAATTTGATTAAATTGAGAAGACTAAAGATGTTCCGAAACAACTTGGAGAAAGTCAATTTATCACGAATATTGCTTTACTTCAATGTGACGTGTAAGTCGCTCTCTAGGAAGTCAAAGGTTCGATATTGTACCATAGCAATTTTGGTGCTTTTGCACAACTGCATTCACATATTTATAGGAAGCCATTATAATGAAATGTATCTTGTTAGTACAAGGAGTCAACAGGCTTAATCATGAACATTCAACAAAAACTCATACATGTAGTTATGTCATCAAACACTTTTTATTAAGTAAAAAAAAATCACTTCATTAACCAACAACTTCTGGGCCAAGTCATGAACACAATTTATCACTCAAATTGAGAGACGTGAGTGATTCGGGACACTTATTCGTGCTTTTTCTCCAAAGAAAAGATTTTTTTTACTAATTCTTTGTTAACTTGCAACCAAATGTTCTTTCTTGCAAAAACGGAAAACAATCTTTTAAAGTAACCAAAATATTACACGACTAGAGTTTAGATATAGTTTCGTGGTCTCTTATACCAGCTAGCTGTAGTGAACACAATCAGAATTGTATATCTCTTCAGGCATTCAGTCTAGTGGGCAGCCTATTTATGTTTTAATGAAGTCTTGGGTGGAAGCTTCCTTTTCCGTTTGCAACGTTAGGGACAATGAGACATAAATGGTAAAAGTAGCTAGTGAATGTAGTATAGTATTTGGCTCCAGGACATTGTAACTAGAACTATGTATATCATCACAAAGTTTGGTATAATTTTGTTGAAGTACAGGTACGCACAACGAAATGAAATGCACAAGGATTTTTGGGCATTTCCATTCCATAGTGACATAATCACCTGATGAACCAACGAGTAAGGAAACCATGCATTGGTAGTATATAGTGTGTGGTATAGTTTTGCTGTTTTTGTCTACTTTCTCTTTTCCATTTGCTCAAGTGTTCTTCATTGTGCAAAGTTTTCATTAGAAGTTTTAACGTATATTTACATATGACATTGATTGTATGCAACAAAATACGAAAACTTGACATAACCAAACTGCTTAATAGCTCACACAGTAGTGTAATTTTCAAGGATGATGATAAACATTCAGTGTATATACCTTTTCACTTTCTCGGTGGCTTATTTAGTTTGTATATTATGTAGGTGTTGCGAAGTAAACCACATATCATGTTTCCAAACTTCTAGGTCTAGGCATTCCTGTTTCGTTTAAAGAGTTAGGAGAATTCAAATTATTTATGCATGATAAAAATTATTCCAGAACAAATTCGACGAAGGAGATATTGAACATATATGCACTCCTAAATAAAATTATTAACATGGATAAAACTTGATATACATACGTGCATTCACGATTAAAACAATCATGCAAGCTTTAGACTTTCAGCTTCACTAAACGTATTTCAAAAAACAGCTAGGACGTCATAAATGAAAGGTTAGTACACATAGTAGTTGTGTATAAATTATATAAAATGTGAACACTAACTATGAATACAGCTTGTGTGGAGTGATGAAGTGGGTTAGAGTTAGATGTAAGTTCGAGGTATACGTTCACTGACAAAGACAACACAATGGCTTGCGGTTTAGTGCCTCCATCAGCAAATTTTGAGCATCAGCGTTCAGCGAACGTTGAATTTTTCCGTTGAAAAGTAAATGAAGCTTTTCTCTTTCCATTTTTTCCACGTTGAGAAGAAAATGTGAACTGTTACGGTTGTTTGCAAGCTGGGTGATATGAGCTAACACCAATTAGATTTGATGCATGCAATGTAAGAAGCAACATGCTGGCACGGCAATACGTAGTCTCACTAATTTGGTAATGCATGCTTCATCATTCATACTTTTCAAATCCAACAATAATTACATCCGAATTTCACCATGTTTGATACGAACTTAACAAGCATGCATACTAAGTGATACTAAAGGATTAGACAGGTGTACATTGACTACACAACATATTTTAACCAAGCCCAAATACTAATGAGACTAATGACTATCGTATCCCAAGTATGGTCCATAAATTTTTAGTGCAGGGGATCAGATGTAGAGAAGCCGAAAAGATGCAAAATACTTGGGTGAACCATAACATATAATTTGCTTCAAATAACATATTACTTTTTTTAAATTTAGATATGACATCGACTCAGATAGAGGCTGAGAATACTCAATTAATTAATGATCTCTACCGTCTTCTTAAACGCTATACTGGACTCAGAAATTTAATAAAAGAGCTAACGGTAAGTTGTGACTTTTCAAAATTATGGTTTTGTTTTAAGAATATTATACTCATTAGTTTCCCCATAATCGAAGCAAAACATATGCAGTTTGTGTATAAAAATCGTACGCAAATCGCATTTTGTACTGAGAGTAATCTGTGTTATGTTATAATCATATAATTAACCAATTTATTCTGTCGATCTGTCAAAAGGTATTCAAAACGTCTTAGAATTTTTATTAACGTTTTCCTACGTTCAATTTTCAGGTCTTTCTATAGTTTAAAAATTCTTAATCAACTGAGCGAAAGCACAATGTTTGTGAGCAATCCGACGGACTTTCATTTCATTTCTTTCCATTATTTCCACACGGTTTCTTCTACATCGAAGTTAGTTCAGGTGGCTACCAAAAAAGCAAGGATACTATTCATTTATGCTTTGAACCTTGAACTTGAAGCCATGCTGCTAGCTACCAATAGATCAACTAACTGAACTACTTTAATCTTTCCGAGTCACCCTAGTGCCCCTTGCCAAGTTTTGAAATCCACTAGGTCTATAGGAAACAAACATTGTAATGTTGGTGGAAATGGATAGTTTCATTATGCCCCTTAGTTGGCAAATTGACACTTTGATTACCATGATTTTATACCTTAGTGAAAGACCTGATATTACCTTACATTTTTGAGTCAGCTATTTTGTCTCAAATTGGTGAGTCGACAGGTATGTATTTTTAGCAGGTATAAATTTTACTTCAACTCTTTAATTACAACCAATAGGAGTTTCCTTAGTGATTGGCCTTGACTAAAACTATATTGTTGTTTTACTGTTGTCGACGGTTCTCACTGTCTCACTGATACGGGTTCATCCTGCGAACATAACTTTGGATAGAAACTTCAATAAACTCTTTAAGGCAATATTCATTCACCTCTAGATTCTCGCAAAACTTTATTAGTTTCAGCTAAAAGTTTACCCAACGAATACCTGCCGTTTAGTTCCTCGTGTATGCACTTCATTTTGCCTGGTTTCCCAGATCCACCCTTATTTATATTCCTTTCGGGAAGTTTAATAAAATCATAACACATATTTACTAACAGTGGTCTCTCCTCCACAAAATATCGCATGAAAAAACAATTAGAGTATTTAGGTAATCAAAATTGTAACAAAAGTGACCACCTGTTCTCAAAAAACTTAATGTGCATACCTATGCTTGACACGGAACGGCTGCCACAGCTACTTTATGCCATCATCCTAGGAACTGACAAAATCGAAACTCCGGGTTCTCACCAACCAACTACTGGTCATTTGGATTTTCTGCACTGTGTACCTGAATCATGACAAAAGAAGACCAATAACGTATTATGTGGGTTTATTTAGACTTAGATATCATTAGTAAACCTGGAACAAGTTATTCTCTTTTCTCTTACCTACATTTCACCAACCACTTGTGTTTGCAACCTTGAGGAAGAAAAAAATCGATTCTCATAGCAGCAACAGTGGCATCCTTTTATTTTCTTTACCCCTACCCAACCATTCCTCTGTGCAACCACCGCCACCGTTTGCAGCATCGGTATGAACCTTCCTTTGTACGGAGACAAGAGGAAAGACTGAGGCTGAAATAACTTTTTCTTGGCTGGAAGGCATCAGTAAGCACTAACCGGCTTCCACATGGGTTGCTTTTTGTAGATAAAAATGTAGAGTGAGATCGAAGAAAAGGTGAAAGACATACAAAGGACGAGCAGAAAGAAGAACGAAAGGGACCCTCTGAAATATTTCCTCTCACTTTCTTCACATACGTGCAAAATAATAGTAATATGGCTACACCCGTCACAAGCATTTGCTTCATCAAAAAAGTTACTTTCCTTTTCAGTATTCTCATTATTACTTTACTACACACCTAAGCTTGCATACATGCTAGATCCTCGAATAATATGGCACTTGAAGAAGCAGAGGGGTACAGAACGATTTTTGTTTCTTTCTGTTTCTTACTCGCTTCACCTTTTAAATTCCTCCTCTTTCTCCATTATTTCTCCTCCATCTACATGTTTACGCGATATTTGGGGTAAGAAGTCAATAACCGTTTCCTAACTAATACAACATTGTAATGTTAGAGTTAAAGTAGCGCTAATCGAAATATTATTATTGGAATTTAACATATTAGAAATCTATTACGTGAAAGATCAAATGAAAGTAAACAATGGAAAACCTACCGAGAGGTTCCATTAATGTAAATATGCTATTTTGCTGCATCAATTTGGCCCTGGTCCTTAGCCTTCGGTCAAAAACGAGGTTTTTATTTTTAGAGTACAAAAATGTACATGTCAACTATTCTCTGATTATTCGAGGCAACTAGTGTATTAGGTAAATGCATTTATGTTCTATGATGCAGCATGCCAGCATGCACAGTACAAAGTGTCTGATTAAGAATGAAGTGACTTTTCAGGCTTTTCGAATTGCAACTGACATGCTAGCAAAAAACATATTGTTCAGAAATAAAGTTGACAAAAATTCCGTCGATAACTTCGGTTGTTTGAAAATACTCATATCTCTATGCCATTTTTTCATTGGTATAACCTATGTTAAAAGTTGCCAACAACGTATCATCAAAATTACCCATCTGTGTTGTATTTTTGCATTACTAACGCCCCCAAAAATCAGCATGTTACAGCAGTATCTTCAAACAACCAAGCCGTGATTAGTCTCTCTATTTTATTTATTCATCTATGACGCATTGATCTGTATATTTATATGATAGTCATCATGGTGATCATTCCTTTCGTAGACAGTCACCCGCACAGGGTGCGCTTCAAATAGTTTAAAGTTTGTCACGTATCAACTTTAAGACATACTCATAAAATACTTCTTATTTTAAGCTTGAGTGTGTAAATTCTCAATGAGATTTTGGAGTGATGAACATGTCATTCTTGGTCGTCCCACTAAAAAATTAATTCTTGTTAAAAATAGATGAAGCCGAACAGAATATGTAGTCGAACAGACTGTACATGTATAAATAAGTATCTCACTGAGATAGCGATATTAGCGTCATAACCTATATTGTGTAAGAGCAATTTAGACTTTCATGATTAAAAAAACGTGTTCTTTCTGTTCTGTCTATATAGGTTATTTCCCTTAATTAACTTATCAACCCTAATAAATCTTTAAAGCTCGGATTCACAATGCAAATACCGGAATAAACCAAATTGGTATTACCAAACATAAAATATCTATGCTATATACTAAAGGCACATTCATCTGATAAAATCAACAAAAATCAAAGTGAGCCCTCGCGTTTTTTTTCATTTCCCATTTTTACACTCTCTGTGTGAACGTTTAGTTCCAGAAGAAATAAGAAGGAAATGAAATGATGTGACAACACATCATTCCACCATCATCAGCTACTTATTGCATTCTTTTCTCGCTTCCCTTTTTGTCATTTAGGAGGGGTGTCCTATGTACGAGGCTCAGGCATTGGAGAGATCTAACTAATGTCACTAGTCGTAGGTTGTTGTTTCCAGGTTTTGTGAGAATTAATGGAAAGTGAAAGTTATGTATACTTGACTATACATCGAATTGTGTAGCGGTAGAGAAATATGTGCGTCTGTGGAAAATACATCACATACGCGCTTGAGAGAGCAAGAGAAATTCTCTTTCACTAGCAACCGCGCTGTATGGTAAAGTTACCCTTTTCTTCACACTTGTATACATGTAGTATCTCTTCAAATAATTTAGTTTTATAACCTTACTTCTTTTATAACCAGATATTTCCTTTGACAAATATTTTACGCTGTTTTTTGCAGCCAATAACGCAACTTCCGTAAGAAAATGTCAACCCTTAAAATTATTTAAATTCGTCAGAACAGTATTATACAGAACAGAACGGAGAACGGAGACGTTGATTGGACTATTATTATTGAGCCAATTTGTTCTCCTTTTTTGGCAGTAAAGTCAAGACGATGATTGTATACGTATTTTTAATATTTTGTTTAAATGTTGAATCGATTTCCACGTTGTACAGCACAAGTTTTCGAAAAGTCAATTTACATTAATCAATTTTGAAGTTTATTTAAATTAACAGTTATGCATAAAGTGAAATGAACGAAGAGCTAATGAGGCTATTTGAATGTGAATTCCAAAGCAATAATATTTGTGTATGGCACTTTTTTTGTTTTTAGGGTGAATACACTTCATCGAAATACTACCCAATTATCATCCGTTATACTCTTCTGAAGGATATGATCAAAGAAGTTACACACAATCCTGATTACATGGAAGTTCGTCATGAGCACACAATGAGTAGTATCGGAGCAGCCGCATCGTCGTCGTGAGGCTAGCATAAGGATCGGTGAAAAGTTAAATTCTCATAAATTGTATGGGTAGTGCAATGACGTTCGAATTGGTTCACTCACAGGTATATACATACATACCTTAGAAACAATAGTGTGAAACACAATTTGGATACTTCTAATTGTAATAATTTTGCTTGATTATATTGGATAAATAAAATGTTACACAAGGCAACAGATAACGTTAGTAAAGTTATTTTGTACACTTGGATCGATAGTGATGAAATAATGAGAGGATTAAAATGTGTTGCTACGTCTTCGATATTACATTATAACTCAAACTCTAAAGGTTACACTTAGATTAACGATTAACCGAACCAAATGACATCATCTGGTCATCACTGTCTTAAGTCAAATGCATCTCATCTCATTAGAAACAAAGCAAAAGACCATTGATAACCTTAGAGAATTATCATATAATTATATTATAATTATTATGTTGATAACAGAATTCTTAGTGAAGAACAGATTGGCAACTAGAAAAGGGTAGACGGAGTAAATAATATACCTAGGTGACATGCATTGCATATAACATGGATCAAGAAAATAATATATTGTACGCTTTCTCAGAAAACTAGCTTTAAAAAAGTAGTAAACCACCATGCTATAAATTGAGTTTTTCTGTTTCCAGAAGTAGCTGGCATATATGTTTCGCGTATTAACTACAAAATGTTAGTGTATAAGCTAGATGTTCATTTTGTAGGTTATGTGGGGCGGGTGATGCATATTTATTATTACTTTTTCCTTTTTATGTCACTATTACTTTTGATTTAAGATTTTTACAAATTGCAACCATTGTCTCAGACCTTAACGAGCTGCTGTACAGATTTTATTGGGAGCTAAACATATTGACAATCCAAAAATGTGCGTATATTTTTAAAATTCGTGATTAAAGCGTTACGTAATCATATTATGTATAAAACAAATGATATTTTAAAGCTGAAGATAGATGTACTTAAATGATGCTTGATACCAGATTATTGAAATGAGAATTTCCCCTGAAAAGGCATTCAATGTTCAATAAAGCATAAAGTCAAATGAAAACATTTATTATAATACAATACAATTTATTTATTATAATAGATTTTAGTTGAAACTCGAAAATGCGCTTAGGTGAGCTCCATTTCTTAAAGATATATTTAATACCTAGGTAGGTACTCAGCATTCATATAGGAAGTACGGTAGTATTTGGAAAACGATGAGATAAGTAGCATAGTATGTACGTCGGCGTATACTTGAATAATATGGTAAAGCAAACTGTACATGTTTTAAAGAAAATATAATAATAATAATATGTATGTTTTGAAATGGCAGCCTGACACGGACACGCATTACCTAATAGCAGCAAGTAATAGAGTGAAATTTCATAAGCATTTCATTGCTAGAGTGTCTTACAACTCGTGAGATATGGGATACTCTATTAAAAGCAATTGTGACGTTGTCCATGTCCATCGACAAAAGTGCTTAAACTCCATCCCCTTCCCGTATACCAGTTGTAGGCTGAAAATTGGTACCTAGGCGGTTTTAATTCTTTTTCATTTAAACATAGTGGCAAGAAGGCTTATATAGTCCCGATCTGAATGTGGTATATATGTAGTCAAAGGTGAAACAATGAGATAAAACACTGAAAATTAGTGTAATGGGGTTCTATGACCTGCTTCTGATATGAAATAAAAACAAATGATCCAATGTCACAAAGTGAACAACTACAAATTTTCTGTCATGTCTAAAGAAATCACGATACCAATGTAGAAAGGCAGGTTTGCAGCTATTGCTTATTTCATATGGTTGCAAGTTGCAACCATCTTGCACTCAGACTTAGTATCATTATCTTGCAGATTGGATTGCATTTAGAATTTTGCTTTATAGTTCGAATATAATTCCAATGATTTGGATAATCGCCAGTAGTTGGTTTTATGATGCAACTAAACAGGACAATCAATCAGTATGAACACAATATTGTAAATATATTAGCAGATTAGGCACGCTAGCGGGCCTAGGTCAAATGCAATGGCTACTCAATATTATTAACGATGCATGTTACATACATATATAAGTATAACATTTGTCCCATTTGAAAGTATTGAGTTCCATAACGACATAG
>JAQIWO010001316.1:0-10528 GCA_034695405.1 Entomobrya muscorum | reverse complement strand
ACTGATACTACTCAATGAGAGGAATCCAAATCTGATGCTAGGATTGAGCTTTGAGGCACAAAGTGGCCGTTATAACGGTTTTTAGCTAATTGCGTAATAACCAGTGTTCCGCTTCATTTAAAAATGTTAGTTATCTGTTGACGGTTCGGCGATCAAGTTTAACAGATCAACTGTGAAGTTTGATGGTTCTATCAGGCTAGACGGTTCTACTATCGGGCAAGATGGTTTTACTATTTGGCTAGATTGTTCTATTATCAGGCAAGATGGTTCTATTATTAGGCAAGATGGTTCTACTCGCTACCGCTTGCCACTTTGCTATGCGCTAGCGCTTGCTGGGTTTATTTTTGGGGAAAATAGACTTTATCGGTCAAATATTAGGCTCTTTGCGCGTCTGTTGCGCAACTTTTGTTGATTTCCGAATAAGGTTTCTTAGTTTTTTGGTAAGAAAGATAAAATGAGCTGAATTTTTTGTAGAAATTTAAATGAAATGCAAGGAAATGAATAAAAACCTTATGATTTTCAATTCTATTTTTGTTTTGGTTGTCATTCTCATAATTCATATTTCTTGGTGCCTGGTCATTTGACAAAAATGGTATTTTACTCGCATGTCCGCTGTTTTCATGATTGTATCTCTTGGTCTGACGAATCGGCAGCTTGTCCTTTTTGATATAAGATGGAATGAATTATTTCTCTAAAATCCAATCTTGCGCACACAATCCAAAATTATTACGTAGCAAAAACATTAAATGTACCTAATAAAATTTTGCTGATGTATGTGCTCACGAATTATCTATACAAAAAAGAACTTTGCTATTGCCCCGAACATTAGTAATATACTAAACCATTAAACCTAGCAAACACTTTAAATTTGCTTTTCGAATGATCTTTAGTTGAAGAGTAAATGTGAACGTGGAAAATCGTACACAACGGTACAATCGTGTTCTAGAGTTACCCGCCCGTGATCGAAAATCTTTTCTTTACAAACCCATGTCACGTAACTTATACCTGTGACCAAAATTTGTTTTTATAGAACTTTAAGTCACCTTGGATCTATTATTTGTCACCTGGGATGCATTTAATCGTGTTTGACTGTTCAGACGGGATAAAAATGGGTATCAAAGACATTTTTATATGTTTTGCTTATTTCTCGCCCGGAACCTGTACCTGACATAAATTTACGTTTTTTTTACAAGGGATCAAAACGGAAATTAAATATTTTCGTTGCCGGGATAGTTGTGGATTTGTAAGATTTTTCTTATCAGAGTAAATAGTTCATTTCAGTTGTATGCATTCAATCCTTAGACACGTTGACAAAATGTATTATAGATACATGTTTAAAAGCTTTCTTGTTATTCAACTTCATTTGTACTAAGGTTCAATTTTTAAATACATTATAGTGCTAAAACTCTGTTTAGCTTCTTTCATTGAGAAATGCTTAAATATTGTATTGGTGTATCCTGCTAGATATAATCTCTTTATTTATACTTATGGCATTTGTCTTTGTCTATGAAAATGAACGGGAACAAGGGTGACACTCCATTTGTAGTTCCCTCAATTAGAGGATGATTCAACTGGTCGCGATATGGACCCTCGGGCTTGTCAACAACTGCTATTCCATTTCCGCGTGGCTTTCCTGACGTTGAGCTTTAAGGTGAGAAGGCGAGGTAATATTTTCCGTTGTCCTGGAAAGCTGCTGGAGTCAAGAAATATTGATCTGCCCATTCTACATCTTTTTCTTCAAGGACACGAGAGTGCTTCGTCCATTCGATCATGTCGCTACTGGAGAATGCGTCGATGTAGGTTTGCGTTTCTTTTGAAGGAGCTGACGAAGAAAATATCCAGTATTTGTTGTCTAAAACGGCACCAATGGGGTATGCATACCAGCCTGGAAATGTAGCATTCGTTGCAAATGCGGATCCACACAAGATAAGTAGATAGAGTGCGAAGTATTTCATGGTTTCTTGTCAATCGATATGCTTAAATTCAGAATTACATGCAATTTCGATAATTACAGATTAGAGAAAATTTCGACATGTAAATTAAAAGTGTGTTTTTACATGTATTTTTATGCTGTTCTATCTAAGGTAGGCAACACCTTACAATTCAATACCGTGGGCAATCCTACGTACGCCACTGTTTCTGGTAGCTTGACATCGATATGATATGTTGTTTAGCTTCCTTTTATTTCTCATGTGCCGTTTTACGTTAAGCAGCAATGAATTCTTTTATATCAGCAGCTCAAAACTAACACTCGTCAATGTTTAAGAGTTTGCCTTATCGGATATGGTTATCGGATGGATATCGGATATCCCTTTCTATTTTGCATGCTTTGATTACCCAAGTCCTTCAAACCTAACCTTCATGTGTGCATATTGATTGCTCATTTAGACTGCTCAGCTTCGGAACAACTAAAAGCATTCTTAATTTTAGACGATGTGGTAGCCGTTACGTCGTTGTCTTCATCTTCTATAACTTATAAATAAATGCTGAAAGCGTCAAGCACGAGCTTGTACGGGTGCTTTAATTGGAACTTTTAGAAATTTATTTTTACCAGTGTAATATCCCTCATAAAACCCTTGATAAGGCAACGTTGCTTCCGTGTTCACATCATCTGTCAATTTGAAGCTGGAGTATATAATTAAGTATTTATGTTGAGATGTAAACCAGCTTCTCGTGAATTGATTTAAATCAGACTTTAAATCAAATTAAAGGCTTATTAAAGAAAGATTCTTTGAGGTTTAAATCAGGTCCTCTATTTCGTGATAATGATGCTATGAAGAGCATCACATAGTATTAATGAAATTCAAAGGGAATGAACTTTTTTTAAATTTAGTTACTTTAACTCCTTAGCGTAAATAGAAAATAAATTATTTTGGGAAGTTTTCCTTTTCGAAACAAGACCAATTCCAACGGGTGAATTTTCTCCTGAAGATGGTTAAGTTTTAAACCGAAAGCTTGAGACAATAAAAAATTATGTTCAAAATGGCATCCATGCACTCCGCTATACATCATTGTAAATAGAACATTTTTTGTTACACGTAACATAACCGTAAACTATTTTTTTTTTGGTATTCTGACCCCTTTTAAATAACAAGGAACTGGTGAATTGTTTCGTTTCACCTATTTTATTGTCATGATTAAAATATATTTGAACTTGTTGGTCTGTCAAATAGGCACGTTTTACCATTTAAATTAAGTTAGAAAATGGAAATTGAAAATATGTTTAGCACATAAAAGATCACAGATCTCACATTATAAAAGATACAAAGAATTTCATTTTCATTCAGAGCATAGATGTATGCTGGTTTATTACAGATATGTTTTCCAGACATGAACAAACCCGTTTATTTTAAACGACCAATTGGAGATTTTTTATTTTTAAACTTATTATGACATTTATTTTGAACACGGGTAAATATTTGTAGTTAGTGTGTCGTTTAAGCGTATTACACCTGAATGCGTGCAATTCTATGGTTCACAATAATAAACAAATCTTCATGCTATATGTTTTGTTTTGAAATATTCTGAATGACATGCAGTTTAACAAAACCTTTTAAAGCTTATTTTAAAAAAGACAAATAAAAAGCAGCAAGAATCTGTAATTTTACTTTTTTGTATTGTGTTCAGCACTATACTACTCAGCACAAACACGAAGTTAATGCCTTTTAAACTTGCTGTTTCCCAGCCACAACGTTTATGAGCCAAAGCTCACTTACGGCGCATAATGAATTCACAAAAAATCCTTTACTATTACGCTACAGATTTTGATACTGATTTAAATAATAAATCAATAAACGCGGAAACAATAAGGCGGAAAATTTGTTTTCCAATTTCCTTTCTATCATTTTCATGCAGATTAAATGATTTATTTTAATCACATGGTTTTAACTTTTATGACAACAATAGTCTATAAGCCATTGCTATATACATATGTAATATTACTCTTAAAACTAGTATTTTGGTAATTTAAAATATTGTGAAGTAAAAGTTATATTGGTAATTTTTTGTATATTTTTTATAGAGATGCGTACAAATATGCTTGAGTAAAGTGTTAAATGTATGTATGTATATGTATATATATTCATGTATTACGATAAGAATTGATTCAAAACTTATTTGTAAGCAGATGCGTGTAGTGTACCTAACACACACACACAAACGCGAATATGACCAATTTCCTCAAAATCTTTAAATTTTAGGAAACAGACAAGAACTAATATTTTGCCTAACTATTTTTTCTGTAAGAATACGGCCCAACTATACCTATTAGAAATGTACCACTGCAAAATGCATTGCTGCAAACACGAATACGACTGTGTAGTCAATCACAGCCGAGACTGCAGATCCTCGTTGGTCGTCTTTGGGACCGTCGTTGAAAGGTCCCTTCTCGGTAGGCCACATCTGAAGAATGTCTCCATTCCCATCAAATTTGATATCCTCCACGCATATTACCCTTTTACTCCAATCCTTGGGCGTTCGATTATACACCAGAAAATATTTATCCTGGTTGGTAGCCTTTATGACGCTTGGACGGAGAACATTGAACAAATCATGGGCAGGTGCAGTCATGATGGTCCTTCCCTTCGAGAATGGCCCAGCGACAGATTTGGAGGCCGAGTATTTAATCTCATAACCTTTTGTTCAATACAGAAGGAAATTAAAAGCAAATTAGTGGACATGAGCAAAAATGTTTAACAACTGAGGGAGAGACCGGAAACTACCTTTTGAGTAGAAGTAATAGTAGACTCCTTTCCTTTCAAACATGGCAGATGATTCGTCAAAGCCTTCGGGGGTCACTTGTTTGAAACTTGAACCATCCTCGAACGGAACAATAGACTTTATCAGATTATCGCTCAATTTTACTAGGTTACTCTTCCCATTTCCTCCATACAACATGTAGATCTGACTGTCCTTGTCTATGAAAACGAACGGGCCTGTGGGTGACACTCCATTTTCATTTCCTGCAATTAGCGGATGATCCAACTGGTCAATGTATGGTCCCTCGGGCTTGTCAGCCATAGCTATTCCAATACCTCGTGTGTTGAGACTTGAGCTTTGAGCCGAGAAGGCCAGGTAGAATTTTCCGTTGTGCTGGAAAGGAGCTGGATAGTACAAATATTTATCTGCCCATTCCAGATCATCTTGGGCCAAAACCCGAGGGTGCTTGTTCCATTCGACCATGTCGCCACTGGAGAATGCATCGAAAGCCAATTGCGTAGTATCTGACCCAACCGGCGAAGCAAATATCCAGTATTTGTTGTCCATGACGGCACTACCTGGGTCTGCATAATAGCCTGGAAACGTAGGATTTTTTGCAAATGCGGATCCATACAAAATAAGTAGATGGAGCGCAAAGTATTTCAGCATTTCCTGTGAATTCAAATGCACAATATAAGAGTTTTAATGGAATTTGAATAATTTTTCTTCAAAGCTTATTTTCGTATAAGTAGAAATGCTGAGATGTGGATGTTTACGCGGCCGTTTTGTGTACTATGCGAAGGTAGACAACGCCTTACAAATCGTCACCGTGGACAGTTATTCAACGTGTGCAATTTTTTTTGGCAGTTCTTCTTTGATATGAGAAGTTTTGTAGATTTTTTTTATTTTATTTTTGTACTAGCTCAGCTAACCGAAAATACTCTTCAATGTTTAAAAATTTGCTTCTTGTTCACTTACTTTGGCATGCTTTGATACACTGGCTCCTTTCGGCATAACGCAAACATGTGCATATAAATGGCTCATTAAAGCTGTCTGGCTTCAAAACTTTTTTAAGCATTCATATTATTTTGAGAAGATAATTACGCCGTTACGTCGTCGTCCGTTGCTTATAAGTAAACACGACCTTTTTCTGTTGGTTATGTTTTTAGAAATCGATTTTACCAATATAATATCACAAAGCAGATTCCCCTGAAAAAAATAAAATATGCTTACGGGGATTCCATGTTTTTACCATCTGTCCTTTTGAAACTGGTTTATACAAAGTTCCTAATGACGAGCAGAATAAGTCATTTTCAATTTTTTTGGGGAAAAATAGACTTTATCGTTCAAATAATAGGCTCATTATGCAGCTATTGCCATTTTTTAATTCTGAATGTGATTCTTAATTTTATGGTAATGATGATATAATGAGCTGCAAATATTCGCCTGAAAATTTATTTAGATGTTATACTTTCTGATTGTTTTAAAATTCTCAACTTTTGAATTTGCTGGTCACGTTGAAACTCATGCTTTTATTGAAGCCATCATGAATTATTTCGGCCACATATACAAATCACTTTATCTTAAGTTGAAGAGTACATACGGCCGTGCAAACTCGTACACAACGTTAAAATGGTGTTACAGCATTACCCGTGATCGAAAATCTTTTCCTTGCAAACCCGTGTCATTTGACTTATACCCGTGACCAAAATTGGGTTTGTATAACTTTTGGTCAGCTTGGATCTATTTTAGGTCTCCCGGGATGCATTTACTCATGTTTGTCTGTTTGACGGTATAAATATGGGCATCAAAGACATTTTTATGGGTTTTGTTTTTCTCTCGCCCGACACACGGAAACGTACATGGGACAAGTTTATGCTTTTTAACATGAGATCCAAACGGAATTTGAATATTTGCGTTGTGGGGATATTTGTGGCGGTACCGGCCCTTAGCCCTTTTTACAGTGTGCCCTTTTTACAGTGTGCCCTTTTGACTGTTTGCCCTTTTTGGACTTTGCCCATTTGACTGCTAGCCCTTTTACACTTTGCCCTTTGGATTGTTAGCCCTTTATGCAGTTTGCCCTTCCTGCAGTTTGCCCTTTTTGCAGTTTGCCCTTTTTGCAGTTTGCCACAAAGAGATCTTCATTTCACTTGACTTATATACTCAAATGATAGTTCCTCCAGAGATGAGACTTTTGTCTGCTTATACTCAAGCTTATGGACAGGTTATTACCGGAAAACATATCTTTTTCGGAACTAAGAAATAGTAAGAAATGCAGCAATTCTGGTATTCCAATTCAGAAATTGCTATATAAATTCACCTGTGACACACACGAAGTTGTGGTTTTGTGGTTTGAAAACCAAGAAGTAGATTAATGGTTTACCATAGACATTATTAAATTAACCGTACATTTCTTACAATCCCTGGTGCAGCGAAAAAATTTGTGTCCCGGATTTTTTCCCCAAATCCCTTGTGAGCAAAATTTTTTCAAAACCTCTGAAACACTGAAAATGTAATTTTCGTCCCTGGTCAAACACCCAAATCCCTGATGAGCAAAATAGGTTTTGCTCCCCATCCCTGGTGCGAAAATGTGGATCCCTGATTTTATGGTAGCACCACTACCGGAGCTACGTAAGAAATTCCATGTCCGAAATTAACCATGGTTTTACTCCCGCAACTTACGAAATAAAATTAGACAGAGTATATTATGCTGAAGGGCAAGCCCGATAGTGGTTGGTTTTATCAAGAAAATTCTCACTGGTTTTTGTGTTCCTAGATGCCAGGGATGAGTAAACCTAACCTTTTTGTCTTACCTCGTGAAAAATTGGAAATGCAAAAAAAGCCAAACAATATTTATTAATTGATCTTAAATTGTCCCTTTTTTCATTTTCTATTAGGTGCAAAGGTAAGTACGGTAAGCAAAATGGGGGCCTGGAAGCTTTACCAAAAAATGCGGGCCTTTTCTTACCTTAGCAAATAAGAAATAAAAGTTATGTTAGGTAAACAGAGGTAAAAAATCAAGATATTTTATATGAAGTTATGAGCTTCACTTTTTAGTCAATTACACATCAAACATAAAATAATAGCTTTTATGCATTCGTCAGAGTAAATGGTTCATTTCAGTTGCATGAATTTAATCCTTAGACACGTTGACAAAATGTTTTATAGGTACATGTTTAAAAGCTTTCTTTTTATTCAACTTAATTTGTAATAAGGTTCAATTCTAATATTCTGTTTGATTTTTTTTTATTGAGAAGGGCTTAAATATTGTATTAGCGCATCGTGCTAGATATTAGGTATCTCTTTATTTATACTTATTATATTCGTGAAGTAATTGAAAGGAAATTTGCAAGCATATAACTCTGTAAACACATGCACACATAGCAATTACCAGTATCAATATCCAACGAAAAAGTGCGCATAATGCTTTTATAAACTTTTGTGGCATTCACAATAGTGAAGAATACAAAACCAAATTTAAAATTGTAAACCTGCAAATTGCATTGTTGCAAACAGGTAAACGAGTGTGTAGTCAATCACAGCCGAGACTGCAGATCCTCGTTGGTCGTCTGTTGGTTTGTCGATGAAAGGTCCCTCATCGGTGGGCTGAATCTTTAGAATGTCCCCATTCCCATTGAATTTCATATCCTCCCATACCCGCAACAACCGGAGGGGACAGGGGGATTTCGTCCCCCTCTGAGATTTGACTGTCCCCCCTTGGGGGGAACAAAAGTTCTGACGTCCCCCTAAGACATCAGGCGAGGCACAAATTTTTTAATATTTCTTGAAAATTACACACTGAGAGAGAAAATGTCTTCATTTTAAGAATTGTATTTCATTTCATTATTGATGGGTTGCTGGTGAATGTACTTGGTGACAGCAAAATTCACATTTTTCCTGATTGGAAGAATCAATAACGTGGCAACCTTCTCCCATGGTAAAATATGTATGTTGCGATTTCAAATCCTCCTACCTTGGAGGGATTCTTCTTTTTGTTAATTTTTTGGGAGGAATCACTCCAAAAAACTCCGGAGGGCTTTTTACATGCTTATGTAAAACACATTTCTCTACATATTGGTATGCGGGATGAGTTTTCATATAGAAAATTCAAGCTCACAAATTCGAAAATACGTCATTTTTTCGCTAGAAACAGCCGTAAGTACGTTGAAGGTAGATAATTGGGATTGATACAAACTGAGTGCAATGATATAAGAACCTATCAAAGGAAAATGAAGTTGCAGATATTTTTTTAATCAGTTAAACGTAATTACGGCTGTTTCTAGCGAAAAAATCAGGAAAAATGTGAATTTTGCTGTCACCAAGTACATTCACCAGCAACCCATCAATATTTTCTAATTTGTTTTTCATTTTGGCCCGTGCGTAGCACTCAATAAGTTCAGAGATTCTAATTTGTAGCCTTTATATTATAGGATTGTGGCTTCTGCGTATCGTAAAATGTCAAATGCCCGCTTAAAATATGCAGGTTAGCTTGTGAACAGAGCAAAAAAGAAAGGGAATTAAGAGGTATTTGGAAACGATATACACAGGAATTTAGTTATGAAAACTTGATATTGAACTGTGCTTGTAAGTCAATTATATTTATTGTAAAAAAGGATCCTTTCGTACATCCTCATGGCTTACGTTCAACTTCAATGAAATGCAATCTTAAAAATGAGTTGTGAATTTTTATGAATACCACCATATTCTGACTTGATAGAAAATTAAAAGAATGTTTTACATGTAGGTAAAGAAATTTCTTTTTATTTGGAAAACTTTAGCTTGTTTTCACTCTAAACAAATAAAAATCGGGTCAAACACCTCAAAAATTTCGAGTACCAAAATACTTTAAAAAAATAAAGACAGCACAGGAGATTAAAAGATTCCCCTGAACCAGATAAAATTTAACTGAAATATATTTTTGGCTTACTGTAATTTCTGTTGTTACATCTGACAGCTTTACTTTGCTAAAGCTAATTTTGAAGAAAAATGCTGCACTGATTTTATGGAATGTTTTTACTAAATGGTTTTTAAAATCACATTGTGAACGAAATTCAGTTTTTATAAGAGTTTAAACCTCGATAACTGTATTTGCCATGGTACAACTGAAAGTTTTTTTGTATTGAATTCAAGAGAGACTCAAAACGTTATAAAAAAACAAAATGGAATTAATTTTACTGGCTTTATTTTTTGGTTAACATTAAGGCCGTTCGTTGACTTAAATGGCACATTGAATCCAAGTGTTATATAAGATATAGTGTTTGGATTTTATGGATGAAATGAATGACTTGATCCTATATGCAATTTGGACTCTACCTTTTCGTTTGAATTGGTATTTTATTTTCGATCATCAGTCAGTCACTTGTGACTTAGTGATTGTGAAATTGTGTGCGACCCCCGAAGATGTGTTCGTGGATTAAAACTCGCTACTAAGCTTCAGAAAGAAGACTAATTAAATAAAAACCTGGATTAAACCTGCGAATCCATCGAACACAAAATTCTCGGAAAAATCTCGCTCACTCAAACTCATTTTAAATGAAAGTCTTCAGCTTAAAATTTGATTCTGACAGTACGTTGAAACATCGGAGAGACATGTTATATCCGTAGAGTATAATCAAGATGATATTTACAGAACTTTACAAATTATTTTGTAAATTAACAATAGGAAATTGTCTCCATTACCATCTAAGATTGTAATGCTCTTAACAAATATTCTATGATTAATTCCGTGCCAGGGCAATAATGATATTCAGATCAACAAGTTGTCTCTTATTTTTTCAGAAATCAGAAAGATTCTGAAATTAATTTCTAGCAATGTCTGACGAGTAACGGC
>JAQIWO010001315.1:0-10530 GCA_034695405.1 Entomobrya muscorum | reverse complement strand
TAGTTCCATGTTTGTTCGTCCATTTGCAACTTGTTTACGTTATTAAGTAAAACAGTATGGTGTTTGTGGTCTTATCAGTTGATTTAAACTCAAGTTGACAATGCCATATCTGATACAGATCTATTTATCCAAGGTAAATTCCTGCAACGGAACAAATGTGTCAATGGTTTGTTAATTCGATAGTAGAATTGGTACAGTATTGTATTGTGTCGTCATTCAGATTCAGTTTATAAATAAGATTAAAGTTTTCAAGATTTAGAGTACCTGGTCCTTCTTTGCCCTTCCTGTCAACTTTTTGATGCTTAAAACTCTTTTCAGATTACACTTTTTTAATATTTCAAATCCACCGGTTTACAAAGTAGCGTTGTTGAAATTAGCAGTGCACGAGCATCAGAAACGCATAAGACAATTGTCTTTCAAACCAACATATGTTGGCATTGATACATTTTTATAAGATTTTAACAATTAAATAATCTGCTAATTTTTAATTATTTTAAAACTTATATGACACAACTAAACATTGTATCAAATATAGTATCAGAGCAATACGCCATTGACTCTATAAACTGTCGGAGGAATAAACCTATGAATCCATTAATTTGACTCAATTTTACGTACGTACGTAACGTTTTATCAGGGAGACGAGCTGTTACTTGACCATTCGGCCAGCTTTATTTCGGATAAGGTATTTAGGTATGCGCATTAAAAGCTTACTAGACTTCAGATAGCATTACATTACATTTCTAAATACGTTTTCGAAGCATCTTGAGGATGAGTAAAATAAGTAAATATGTTAACGTTTTGACACAAATATTTAGCCTTAGCGTCCACCTTTATCCCAGCTAGCATAAAATCTACGATGACTGCATGATACTAGGTTTAAAATTATCTTTTTAGAAAGGTGATTTTATGTAGGACCTTTATTCATTTACAATCCAACCGCTTACATTTAGTTTGTTGTATCATAGAGATTAACCTTGATAACAAACTATGATCCAAAGTATGATGGAACCATTTTTTTATTTACGTTGAAGAATTAATTCATCCCATCATACACATACAGCTGCTTCATCACACCCAACAACACTTGACTTTTGTTATATTTTATGACTCTGGTTATTTACAAGGAAACAAGTTTATATTTCCAGCTCACAAAAACAAAAAAAAACTCCTGATGTTAAAGTGGGATTATTCCGTAGATTCGGGCTTTTAGTCATAGAGACTGTGACATCCTCTAAATATGGGGATGATTATATTGTAGAGTAAAAATCACTGTAAAAGTAAAGAAATAAAATTTATCGTTGATTGGTTTATTTTTCCTACAGGTTTTTAAACATAAAGATATGCAGATTGAAATTAAAAAAAATTTCCTTTTCATAAACAACAAAGAGTTTACTAGCCTTGCACATAAGCTTCAAAATAAAAATTATGTTTATTCCCTTTAAGCTTGTTTCTAATTGTCCAACGACCCAATGACCCAATTGTCATCACCCAATGAAGTAAACCAAGTGTTCAAGGTTGCCAGAATGTGCTAACACTTAATTGTCAGACATGCCATCTCGTAATGAACAATATAGTCTCGGTTTATGCAATTTTTTATAGTTTTTGTTAAATTGTTGGTATTCGAGTTAGAGTTTGTAACATCAATGAAATGTGTGTGTCCGCCCGAATATTTAAAACATTGAATATTTGGGCATAACTAAATTTACTACATATCCGTATTATGAGGCGTGTAATAAAAATGATTAGAAAAAAGGTTTTGACACTTATAGTTTTCCGTAACAAATTTGGGCAGTATTTTACATAGTTTTAAAATAATATCAATTTTGAATATCTCACGTATTAATAAATATTTTTTAAACCTTGAAAATTTGCAATTTTTCACCTGAGAGAACTATTTATATCTTGACATTTAAGAAGTTTTTATTCCATGAACGCTTCATAAAAATTACAAAGGTTCATATCAGCTTCGTTGTCTAAAATTTCAAAATTATGTATGCATTGCGTTTTTCACATTACTTAATTCCAACTATTTCTATGTTCATATAAATTTCGTCCTATCACATACTTAGTTTTCAAGCTCACGTTTGGTTAAATCTCGTATGCAGCACACCAGAGTCACGTACGTCCGCAAGCAACAAAAACTCACTAGTATATATACCGACGCAGAAAATAAATTAAATTCTTTCAACTATCGTCACTGTAGAGGTTACATCCTTATATTATCTTAGTTCTCAAATACTTTTGATTTAAAAACAATACGTAAAAATTAAATTAATCATATTTAAAAACAGAAAAGATCGATTATAAAAAAGGCAAGATTAATTTTAATATTTTTAATGTGTTAACTATAAGTCCTATGTCAACCATCAATAATTCCTTCAATCAAGTGCAACAGCACATTACAAAAGTAATGTGTTTTAATGAAGACTCCTAAAGATAGTTGGATTATTGAATGTTAACAACGTGTACAGAGAATTCACACGGGTAAAGTGTTATATGACGACATTCAGAGAAGAAAAGGCTTGGGAACAAAATGGATGACACTGCCAAACCCTCAGTAAATTCAGTCCCCCTTCTTGATTTTTACCCATGTAAATACACATCTGCTGCATTAGGTGGTAAACATGAACAAAACGAAACCAAAATTCCAAATGAAACTAAACTAAGCCCACACAAATTTTCAAACGAGCCACAGCAGGACGCCAATGAGTTTGAAAATCAAACCGAAAAAACAATTAATAAAATCAAGGACGATTTATATGATACTTATGTATCAAACCCCAATTTTGCTTCTGAAATTTCAAACGTACCAGCTCTCGGCCTTTCTTTACAGAACCCTCAAACTTGTTGTGATAAACGTGCTTTCAAAAGTACAAAAAGAACCAGGCGAAAAGTAAGTGATCACAGTATTTGTGCGAGAATTTTAATTAAAAATAAATTAAGTTTGACATGCGTCATGGTTTTTTAGATAGTGATTAGCCACAAAACACAAATGCAAGTGTTTTCTGAATCGGAAGAATGCACTCAAATCGACCGTGGTAAATACAATACAAGCAAAGGGAAAAAAGTCAGCTTTGCACTTCAACCTGACACTTATAGCGAATGGGCTACCTTTAACGGTGAACAACCAATGAAACCAAGGTCAGTAGATGACCAGATTACACAAAAAGTAGCATGTGCAGATGAAAAATCGGTGCATATTTCCAAGATCCAGATTGATAGCTCTTCAGTAGCTGAACCGGTAATGATATATAAAAAACATGCTATAACAACAAGGCCTTTCAATATCAATATGTTTTTACTGAATAAATTTTGCAAAATTAACGTTACCAATCTACTGCTACTCTAAAAGTGAACAAACTTATGGGGTTAAAATTTAATAAAGTGATGCCAAGGTTGTCAATCCTTTACAGTCTAGCGAACCAGAAACCGTAACAGCAGTCAATATAAATGGACCAACTATTGTGACTCAGCACAACATAAGTAGTGCCAAAGTGGTCGATCCGATGCCAATGAGTAACTCCACAAATGAACATGTACAAACTGCGATAAAAAATAAACTCAATGATGCTAGACTCCTTGATTTGACAAGCTGTCCTTCATCGACATCAATCCTGACCTCTGGAACATCTCCACCACCAGATCTGCTTCCAAAGTTTCAAACAATCGCATCATCAAACGCTTTCAATCAGCCGAATCAATCACATGGCACTTTAGTAAGTAAACCAATGTGTTAAGCAATAACAAAATGTATATATTGAAATCCAAATGATTTAACCTAATTTTTGTTTTGTATCAGAATAAATTTAATACTAAAGGCCAAAGCACAATGTATTACGATCAAACTCAAAGTGATAAAGATATAGTGTCATTCGGGAAAGTAATCATTGAAAAACAAGATCAGAGAGAGCGCGATAATGAAATCCCCGTGGAAGATATAAATGGATTACATTTGGATCAAGTTACCTTTTCTAAAAGAAAAAAATATGAAACCAATGTTGATGTTCTGCCAAATGAAGAGGATTGCAATGTAGTTGAAATTGGGTCGATTACAAGCAAAGTAAAACACAGTAATTTATACATTTGTTTCCTACCCCGTTTGTTTTACTTCATTTACATATTTAGCATGCCTTTGTTTTAATCTGTCATATCAGGATGATCATCATTTATATTCAAAACACGCAATATGCCAAATTGCTTGACAATTGATTCATAAGCTTGAGAATTGATTCAGAAAAAACTTCATGCTACTTAAGACAAAAATATTTATCATTATCTAGTTAAAAAGCTCACGTTTATTATTATATGTTTGATATTTGAATCAGGATGACATGACTGACGAGTCGCAACTAGCCCGGGAAACAGCTTCTAAAAACGAGAAACGATCTCAAAGAAAAAGAGTGAGAATTTATAGCGTTTTAGAATATTTTTTTTTACCTTTCACAATACTTTAAAAATTTGATTTGATTTTTGATTTTTTAATTGCTTCATTTCCTTTTCCAAAGAAAAAATCTTCCACTAGCGGTGCAGGCAAATTCCATAGCGGACGTAAACAAACTAAAAACGTAAGCTATGCAATAGTGCAATTTACTTTAAAATAATATGGATTTTTTTGCTTTAAAATAAATTTGTTGTTAACGTAATTTTTATAGTTTCAATGCAAATCTTGTGAACAATTGTTTGCCTACAAGTCGTCCTTATGTCGTCATCAGAAGGAAACATGTAGATTTAAACTGAAGACTGAAGAAAAGCAATTTGAGTGCCCTCATCAGATGTGTAATAAAACGTATTCACATTTGCGAAATCTTAAAGAACATCTTAATTTGCACTCTAGGGGAAAAACTTACTTCGCTTGCAAAATTTGTTCAAAATTATACATGTCTCGTCAATCAAGAAACAAACATATGAATCGAAGGCACAAGGAAAAAAACGAACAGAAACTTGCTTAAGAATAATACAATGATCAATGCAGTTACCATTGTAATAAATTGTTCTTAAATTGTAAAACAACAAGAACTACTGTAAACCCTAATTGTATTTTCAACGCCGAACATTACAAAATGTTTTACGAATATTTTATGAATATTTCTATGAACTTTTGGTTGTAAAAACATTCCTTTTTCTTTAATTATAATCGGACGTGCAAAATCTTACGCAACGCAGCAACGACGTTGCCATTATTTTACAGCCCAAATCATATCAAATAAGGGACGATTTTTTTTATCTGTAATGCTAGAAATTTTTTTTTTCGATTTCCTTTTTTTTTGTCATGCGGGCAAGGCCGGTCTGACAAGGGACGAAAACTTTTTTGAGGGACGAAAAATCCGTTTTTTTGCGGTTTTTGGGCCTTTTTAACGTCGACAAGGGACAAACAAAATTTTGAGGGACAAAAAACCCGTTGTTTGGTCATTTTTCGCGTCGACAAGGGACGAAAAAAAATATTTCCTTATTTGTTTTTTGCTCATGCGGGCAAAGCTGGTCAACAAGGGACGGAACTTTTTTTTGAGGGACGTAAGGTCATGAGGGATTTTTCCCTCGGACAAGGGACGGAAAATCTGCGTTGCAGGTCCATGTGACAGATTTTGCTCGTCCGATTATAATTTACCCAAAATGATTTTTTACAACTAATATTCGAATTTGTCTCGATAACCTAAGTTTTGAGTTAAGTTAGGGTTACCGTCGTAACAAAGTTTTTTGTTTATTTGCGTATACACGCGTCTGTATTTTATTCATACTATATTTTGTAAACCGATAATTACTTACAAGTATTAAGTACCATAAATGTAGAAAAAGAGTAAACACGGCACATGATTAAGTACATTTTTAGGTGGACTGATATGAGCTAAATTTATTAATTTTGATATTTTGATATTATTGTAATAATATATGTATACTATTAATGTTATACTATTTGTTCGATTTGCTCATGTAGTTATTATTTTTAGTCATTTCGTAAAAATGTCGTTTTGCCGGATGTTGGCAAGTATAAAAACGCCAGCCAAAGTTGTCATTCGACATCAATTTAGCACTAGTTGGTTTAGCAATACTTTGTCAAAAACCTCTTTTCAACATTGTTTTTTGTCTAGAAGTTGTGGTCCAAAAGTTTCCAAAGCCATTCGGACCATATTTTTGTGCATAATTATTAGATATCAGGTTGCAAAGTTTTTGGGTACTCTAATATTTCTTTACCAAATCAAATGGCTTATTGAAAAAGTCACCGGTATTAGAGGTTCTTGCTTACAACTAAACTGTTGAAGGCGGTGATTACAAATTGTGTAATAAATAATCCATTGTTTTGCTATGAAAACGGTGCACAATAGTAGGAAAAACAGTAAAATTACAGTTCGAAAAAATTTTTAGTTCCTCTTATAACGTATCAAAATTAAAGCTAAATTTATTTGTAAAAGATATTGTAAAATTGTTTAAATTTAATTTAAGTTTTGAGCTTTCATTAAGAAATATAAGATTATATTATTTACAAAAACGATTACATCTGAAACTTCAATAAAATGTCAGATTCGACTGCTTTACCAAAACTTTAACACGTCTTAAGCCATTTGTTGGTAGTATACGACAGTGAGCCAGATTCATCTGAAATTAGGTTAAAATGTTAGGAAACTCATGTTTGTCACATGTTTTAACTTCGACGAAAATAAGCTTTATTTATTACGGTCAATGACGGTTACAGTTAGCGGGGTTTCTTATAAAAACAAAATAGGCCAAGGTAGATATCATAAAAAAAGAGAAACGATTTTTTTTAAAGATTCGTCTGTTTTCAGACAAACACACAGTCATCATTTTTCGGCCATGGACAGACGAAATCTACAATCGTAGAATAAATTTCTTACGTTTATGCTAAGTTTCTGTAACACACAACAATGGCAAGCTCCTAAAATTATGTAAATATAAGATATTGGGCGCAATTAGTCACTTTGTTTATTCATCCATGTTAATTTTGACCAAACTACAAAAGTCCTTTTGAAACAGACGTTTTCCTTCTATCGTACATAAGAGTTATTTTATTTACATCACAGTATGACGCAGGTGACAAGTTAGACCACCATACAAGTCCACCCTCAATAACGCTTGTGGGTGGCAGTCCCCAAATTCCGAGGAACATTCTATTTCAGGCCAGGTATTTGGTATTTTAAAGGTTACGACAGTAATTTGTGTCTTTTCTTCGGTGCTCGATTCTTTAACCTATTGTTATTGCGACTAGTGAGTATATTGATTTTTTCTTTTATAATATCAACATTATTAGATACCAGTTATTTTTTACAGCAAACATTGGACACATAAGTTAGACTGACCGACAAGATTACGAGTGGTAGTTTTAAACAAACATACACAGTGACGCTTGTTAAGTCAGAACAGATATAAAAAAATCAGAAACTTATAAGTGCCTTTTCAGACCATTAGGAAACTATTAATAAGTTATCATAATGAAAAAATCCAGGTTTTTTACTTCCATATCCATTCATCTAAAGGTTTCTTCTAAAAACAATGCTCATGTATGGTGGTCGGATTCGATTCAGCTTGCAAGTTTTTTGTGTCCTAAATATTAAGACGTTCGTCTTTAAAAAGGCATAGAAACCGTAGGTGTAGCATAAAATATTTTTCGAAAATTTGATTGTGCCCTGAAAATATTAGGTCTTCTCCCATATTGTTCGGTTTAATTACAAGATAAACAAATTGCTCGCATTGGTGTTATTATTATTTAAGTTTACAAATATTAATTTCTGAGTTTTACCATATCAAAAACACACAATTACGAATCCTCATTGCATAATATACTATGCAAAACTATTAAATATTGTAATATTCAAATTAAATTTTAAATTTTATTAGTAATGTTTTAGTATTCAAATTAAGTTTTAAATTTTATAAGTAATATTTTAATTATACATTATATAGCATGAATGTTAGAAAAATATATTTTATGCTTCATATCAATTTATTTACATCAAACTGATTTTATGTGTCACAAGAATATACGTTGCTGTGAATTTATTCTTTGAAACACTGATGGTTTTTGTAGAATATCTGAATGTTCTACCAATTGTATAATAGAATAATATGCTAAGACTTATGCCTTCAGTCTATGTCTCCAGATCTGTTTTGAGAACTAATTACATTCTATCTCTGTTTGCTCATGCCATGCTATATAAGCATGTTAATCTGTGAGTTCTACTCACACTTGAGCCGTCATTTTTGTAGTAAAGTCATTACCTGTACTTCTCTTCGGTCACTCATTCCAATTTCACATTTCATGTATGCCAAGAAACATTAGAGTTTTCATTCAAACGGTTTTTACTTTGGTAATGCGAAAACCTATTGAAAAGCCAACTTTTACACTTGAACCAAATGTGTATGAAATTTCTAGCCGCCTGAATAATATAAAATAGAGCTGCTGAGTTCTGTGCTATTTCTTAAACAAAGTGCGAACCGTTGTCGTACATGAAAGCTAAGTTTGCACTTTGCAGACACTAACTTCATTAGTTAAAGCAAAGTTTAAAACTAGAAGTCACACAATCGGTGATCACAAATTTTTACATATTAAGTTTAAATACTTAAAGTCGAAAATGTGACGGTTTCCAATTGAAATATCGAAAGACCAAATGGCACCCTTCCATTCACAACCATAGTCAGGCAGGCGGCAGATCTAAGCCCTCAAGGAAAAATTAATTTTGAAGGTTAGCTTAAATTTGAGTGATCAGATCGTCGGCTAAGGTGTAATGATAGCTCAGTTTTAGAACATTCTGCATGGCACAGAGAGGTTCTGGTTCGGTTCACACTCGAGACATTCCATTTTTGGACTAAGTAGCTCCGTGGACCATCCTCGTTATTCCCATAGTTTTCCATTCCCAACAATATAATATTTTCATGTAAACTTAAATGTGGCAATCAAAATGTTGATATTCACTCCTAAACCCGTATTTCAAAAGAAATACCAACATGCATGTTATAATTTCAACCATTATCATTGTCATTATTATCTGAATACAGGCTTCTAATTATGTTTAACAAGAAAAGTATAAAAAATCCAAACGTGCTCATGGTTTATTAGCTTACAAGATTTTGCTTTAATTTTGTAATAACAATTTGTTTTGAAACTCCTTTGATTTGAGCATACATCTCATTAATTTTTACATTAGTGGTGATTGTTTTCTATTTAGGATTAGAATTCTTTACATTCAAGCAGTTACAAAACTTGGTTCCGGTGACAATTTTAAACGTTTATTTCAAGTTTGAAATTGCAGTCTTGCGATTGCGTTTGAACGTGGTGTCTGGTTTTCAATTTGTAAATTGAACTTAGGCAATCCAAAATTCGATATGCTGCAGTCGAAAAAAATTTAAGTTTGTTTTTATTTTTCAACCGACTGTGTACAGCAGAGCCTTGCCATAAACAAATGGATTCGCGAGATTTTAAATAACACTAAGAGCATTTCATGTTTTATTTAAAATCTTGTTTGGATCTACATTTGTTTGCCACGGCTTACAACGTTTTTAAATTACAAATGTTTTTTTTCTAAACCGTTATATTTGATAACTCTAAATAGTGTATTTTTTCAACTAAAGCAAACGCGAAAATTAGAGGCACTGCATTAAATTACGCGTAGATCAAAAACTCTTGCACCTAAAACTATGAGTGATGTGTCATTTTAAAGCTATTGAATCGTAGATTATGCCACATAGAACAGTTAATCATGGCCTATATTTCTTAACCCAAAAACTAGGTGATACCATGGGCAGACAAAACATGTATTTTCCCAGGTAAATCGTGTCGTTTGTGTTTACAATATCCAAAGAGACTTAATTTCTTATAAATCTTAGTGTGGGTTTATTTAATAATTGGTGTGTTGATATTATGGCATTTCATTGTTTTGAATTTGCCCTTTCTGGAGCGCGCACAGGGATCCCAAAGTTTACCCCATACTAATCTCCATTTAACCTTTTTCCAAATGACGACACGTAGCTTTTAAAATTTTCGCTAAAATTTAGTTCTAAAACTGCAGTAATTTAAACAAAGTGTCCTTGCGTGTAAAAACAACACGATTTTTATATAGGTTATGTCTATCGTACAACAACTCACTACTAAAATCTTAGATTTTACAATGACAATTTAAGTTTTTAAAACATTTGTATTGTGGCTCCACACACGCCACCAAAACATAGAAACAGTTGCTAATAAAATAGTTTTCTTATGCACCTGAAAATGCTCTTTCTGATAGTGGAAATTTCAGAGCCATTAAAACTTTACATGTGCAAGAATAAGTAATTTTGTTTTGTTTTTCTGCACATTACGTTGGTTTTGTGATGGGAGGCTACCACGTTATTAGGGCAATCGAAATTTTCATAATGGTCGAGCGTTTGTGAAGCTACGTAGTAGTAAAACATTTCTTATGCACTGATAATTACCTTTTTTATATTTTTAAGGTGTTACTTGATCTCAAACATAGCAATTCATACGCGAATTTTAGGGTGGAAAATCGCTATTTTGGAACACCTTTTGTCATCGGCTCGCCT
>JAQIWO010001314.1:0-10531 GCA_034695405.1 Entomobrya muscorum | reverse complement strand
AGCACGTCCATTCCTGACAAAGGGGCTTAAAGATATTGAGGCAATGGAGAAATAAATAAATCTATTTACACTTATAGAACCCCTCAAGTACATTCTATGTAAAACTAGAGATAATATAAAAGTTAAGGATTTCGGAAAACTCTTGTTGCGTCATGAACTATCTTAAAGAATGGGCACTTTCATTACAAGATGCGTGAAATAGGGCTACATGAAATAAATAAATACATTTTTGCTTTTTAGTTTAAAAATATCGACGCCAATCAAAATTTATCTCGGTATAAGTAAAGAGTATTTTCCGTATAGATCAGTCAGTGGAATTGATTACGCGCTCATTTTGTTGTTCCTTGAATAATACACAAACGAAAAGAGAGGAATCGAATAGGATGAATTTTTAATATGGTTTGCGAATCTGTTAAACTTTTACACGTAAAATGCACGTCTCTATAAAATGGCAACTTGGGCTACTTTTTTATACTTCCCCCTCCTTGCGCTCTAAAAATAAAACGCCACGAAAGTGGGAGACCGAAAACACACTGGATTTAATGTTTATTAACATTTCGAATGAATAGTTTTTTCCAGCTTTCATTTATCCATCTTCCATCGGTGTATTGTTTTTTTCACTTGGTTACTGGTATTTTTTGTCGCTCATAACATCTTTAATTTGGTTTAATTATTATTCGTTTTCTCAAATCATCTCAGAACCTGTTGGGAAATGGTCCACCTGTGGTTCTCCTAAAGATCTGAAACCA
This sequence comes from Entomobrya muscorum, assembly GCA_034695405.1. Lineage (NCBI taxonomy): Eukaryota > Metazoa > Arthropoda > Collembola > Entomobryomorpha > Entomobryidae > Entomobrya > Entomobrya muscorum. Next base: position 9,782 of record JAQIWO010001314.1, on the reverse strand, counting down.
GTAACAGACATTTTTAAAGTTGAAATTTGAACACAAACAGATATTTGTCAAGAATTTCACATCTTGTCACATTTATTTTATATTTTCTACTTACTTTGCACTCTTTCGACCCTCGCATTCTGAATAAAAAAAGTTGAGTGTGTAATTCAACTAACATGTCAAATGTCAGAAAAATAACATTGAACCTTACTTTAGCTTGCATCTGCACCCCATTCCAGCGAATGCGATCCAGAAGCATGCAGTGAATAGTCTGTCGTAAATGCTTTGCTGACTGTGTGAAGGAAGGACAATGAATCAAGATCTGCTGTGGGATCACGACGACAAGTTATCTTTAATTACTCTTGAGCAGTGTAAGTATAGAGTATTCAAAAATCAAATGTATGTTTTGCAAAATGAATTTAGTGAATGTATGAAGTGAAATGTAATTTGGTACATTTAAATTATTAAATTGGGATTGGCTGCCATATTTATGGCAGACCGCCAGCAATTTGGAGTGCAGCATTCAGAATTGGGGTTTCCACAGAGTAAAATCAGAATTGGATTTTTCACCTTGAAATTTCAGAATTGAGTTATCCACGGAGTAATTTTGGTTTTATCCACGGGTTTTATCACAAAGTAAAAATGTCCCATCATTGTTGGAGATCCTAGTTTCTTCCCGAGTATCCATCGGATCCTTGGCTAGGTTTGAACTGGATGAGGATGAGGAGGTACTGTTAAACGGAGATGCTTTATTTTTTCTGCAGAGCCAAAGTCAGTGACGTGAAGAGTGTTTTGGCCAGGGTCATCATCCAACAAAACTACTTTTCTGGTATTTTAGGACCCTGGGAAGGAACTGCTCCAAATCTGTAGTGGAGGCTGCGTAGAGTCTGGAGGGTCTCGACAGGGAGGGCAGAATCTTTCAATGATAGTTTCCAGATATATGGTTAAATAAATCATCCAACAAAAAATTGAAAAGGGACAAGTCAGTCGGCTTTAAAAGTAATTAAACTTGTCACATGCATTGTAAAGAATGAGAAATGTTAGTACAAGAATCGGTGAAACAGGGCTGCCCACCGATAATTAAATACCAGATTACTAGTAAAAGCATTTCAAAGCGAATATAAAAAACTATCCTACAAATTAGCGAATTAACTAAAGCTGGGTACGTGGTGCATCTTTTTTTTGGTATAAAGTATAACTGAAAAATATTGGGTGATTTAAAGAACTGATTGGATGCCAAAATATATAGCTTAGGGATTTTGTATTAATTAAAATTAATTAATTAATTACTTAAATAAGATTTTATACATAACATGTGGTGTAGTGATCGTTTTTAGTCGGGTGCAGATGTGCCTTCGCTAATTCCTCCAACACCATCCCTATATATATAGCAGTCAAAATTGTAACAGCAGGCACTGAAATCCATGTAAGTTTTAATGGTGTCATAAAAAATGACAAAAGGGACAAAAATAAAGAAGTGACAGCGATGAGCAAATGTTAGAACAATGAACGCTTTTTTTTAAAGCAGCTCACTATTTACTTCATCTCCCTCTTTTCTTGAATCAGTTTTTAAAATGTACAAAAATTTATGCAATCTTGCAACTCAATATCTGCAATTACATCAAATATTTAAAAAAAAATGCTTCGCTGGCCGTGGCCATGTAATCTGTTATCAGTTATGCTCCACAGTATATTTTATACGAGCTTGTTAATAAGTTGATAAGAAGCTGAAGGTCATCATTAAAGCTCGACGAAAAAGGTTTATGTTTGCGGTGTAGCGTGTAACTTAAATAAGTGGGCAGAGTCAGCAATACTGTTTATAGGAAAAAACTTCTAACAAAAACTAGTAAAAAATCTTCAACGCCGATTAAGAATTAAACCAACCTGCTATTATATGGTTTGACGAACAGATTCTCTACCCTTAGCGACAGCAGGATGTACCATTCGTACCATGAAAAGAGAATTGTGTTCCATAAATACCAATGCATGTTTATTATTGATTGAGACCACAGTTGAGTTGCTTTTAATTTCCTTCTTTTTGTCCAAACAAGAATAAAATGCAAAGAAAATTGTAAATCGAAAGGACATCCGGCAAATTAATTCACGTTTTAAGTAAAATGGTTTATGCAGCATCCACCAATCTCTCCTTCACGACAAGACTGTTTTTTCACTTGTAAATTCGATTCGATATTGCTCTCAACATGTTTGATTTACTGTAAATACATTTCCGCTCTTCAGATATGTTGGAACTAATTGACCGAGAATCGACGTGAGATTTTTCTAGGGAAATGAAACTTTTCCCAATATTTATGTGATTCAAATTAACACCGAATAGTAAAAACGCCAGATTTCAACATAATTGTACATAGCCATATTCGGCAAATAAAGGGTTCAGCCAGCAAAGCATCTCTCGCTTTCTCCTTGCTAGTCTTGCTTGTACCGTACTTCGTACTTTTACGTCCGTACGATTTTTCGTATTTTTAATCTGCTTGCTCAATATTTTTGGAGCCACAGTGTACCCTTGTACTCCACTAGTAAATATCGGTTGTCCAAGCATGCATAAACTTACTGAGCTCATCTTCTTGTTAAAATGTATTTGCCTCATTGGCATGAAATCATTTAATCCAACAAACCAATCAACCAATCTCCTTTGTTCACTCCAACGCCGACTCCGACTACAAGCTTTAAAACGTCCGCTCGCAATTTTACCTAATTTAAATTTATTGATCCATGTTTGTCGTAAACTATAATATTCTCATGTCATTGTGATGTCGTCACTACTCCCACCCTTTTATCCCTGGCAGTCAGCAAACTACACCTAGCCAAGTAGACAAATGGATTATTCCGGGGATATCGACATGCAAAAGTAGGAATAGATAGCTTAAAAGTTCAGCTACATTTTACACAAAAAACAACACTTTTCCATGACGCTCCCGTTGTTTTTACTCTGTTCCTAAAAATATAATGGCTAGCATTTTCATTTTCATCTAAACTTAATTTCCTCGGAAATTAAAAATGGACATCACATCGGAATACACGTTTATATCATTTCGAATGAAACGTTTTACTCTGCATTAATTTATCCGTTTTCCATCATAACATTGTTTTTTCTTCGCTTGTGCATTGGATTCTTTGTGGCACATAACTCACATTTATTGAATTTGTTAGAAATACACATTCTATCTAATTTCTACTTACGTCCATACATATTTGCCACATTTAATTTTTATACTTACTTTTGCATTTTCAGATTTTAATTCATATTCCTCTTTGTTTTAGGATTTGCATTGTGGATTGTTTTTTTTTATATTTCTTTCTTTTTATACTGCGGTGGCAAGTTTGAAACCAGTTGAATAGCTTCATTTTTTGGTATAGTTGAAAGAGTAAACAATTTCACAGATCTACAATGTGTAAGTGATGGATATGTTTTTACTACTAGTTCTACTAGTTCGACTTCATTCAAAAAATTTCTCAGTTTGTGTGAGGGCGTAAATAGCAATAATAAAATAGTTGTCGAATCGTATTTTGGATGAGGAACACGACTTACGAGAAGATGCATTGGATAAAAAATTGCTGTAGATATTGTGCGGTTAGTTCAAAACTACCGATAAACATTGTTAACTTGAATTGATCACGACTCTTCCCGACAAAGGGGCTGAAACTAACGATAAATTCAATTCAAATGACTGAATTGAAATTGAAAAAAAATATCAACGCCATTCGAAAATTATTTCAGCTTATAAATTTTGTAACATACAAATGGATACTTCATATCCATTCGAGATTGTGTGAGACCTATAAAATGAAAGAAACAAAGGATAAGTAAATTGCGGACCAAAGAAAGGACCAATTTTCAATGGAACTTAAACATATGAAAACAGACATGACATAATCATGTCGTAAATGTCACATTCTTCTTTAGTGCAAATTCTTCCTTGCCAACCTCCCTAAACACAGGTTAAGTAAAGTATAGATTGATAGCCAAGAAATTTAGCATTGATATTATTAGTAGTAATTAATTAATTAATTAAATAAGTGTTAATTTCTTACATGGGATGTAATGCTTGTTTTTCAGTAGCTTGCGACAATTCTTCAGACGATTCCTGACAAAGCAGCTTCAAGAAAATAATAATGTAGGACAGCTCAATCGTCAAATCTAACGTTGTCGTACGTACTTTTAAAAAGTGTTAACTCTTTAACAGGAATACAGAAAATTACATAGATGCTAAAAAGTAAAAAGCTTTCACGTCCACAAATAATTTTCTTAACAAACGGGACCTGCATGACCTAGCAGACAAGCCACTAATGATTTGAGTAGATAGTAGATTTTGAGAAAATAAGGATTATTAGTGCTTGTTAGTTCAATAATGATTTTACACATGATAAAATACAGGTCCAGTTGTGCCTCCATTTTTTTAAATTATTTTATTTTTATCAAACGAAAATTGAAATTGAAAAAGGGGTAGGAGCTGAAAGCTTAGTAACATTTCCAATATTAACTTTATTACGCACCCGTCACCCCATTGCAACATTAGTTTTTTCGCATTTTTACGTTAGCTTTGGTTAATTTTAACATTTTGATATCTAAATAAATAATTTTTTACAAGTTTGGTTTCATATTGTAGTATTGTACTTGACTACGTTATCTCGGTTGTCCAAGCGAACATGAATTTATGGAGCCCATCTACTTGTAAAAATATATTACCTGAAATGTCTTACGTTAAATGACCCTGTAGCTGTAGCCAATTTTCTCATTATCCGACATCCGGATAAACTCCACGCAAAACAAACATCCAAATTACAGAAGACGCTTGATAGAATAATTTTCAATTATGTTTGAAAAACAATTTGCTTTCCAGGAGTATTTGGTGGCTTGACTGATGGGATGCTATGTTTGTTTATTCAAATTTGTTTAATTTGTATCTAAACACAATTTTTTTTCTTTTACAAACCAGGCTTCATACTTTTCTTCAAGAATTTCAAAAATAAATATAACCAAGTTTTCTGTGTTTGTTTTCGTTCCATTTTCGTCCCGTTGCTGTAACGTATATACAAGATGTTTTAAAAATCGAATAAGTGGACGAGCGAAATTGACCGTATTTAAGTAGGTGATAATATGAAGAGAGTATTGCTTTTCATATAGTAATGGTAAATAAATCATCGCATCTTTATTCAATATAAAAGGCAATTCTTTGTCACTGATCTGTTAATTTATGCTCTGGCGATTAATCAATTAAACTGTGCTCTAAAAGCTATAAAATTTATTCAAGCAATGAAAAAATGCTGTCAAATACAAACAAAAAGTTACGTCTTCTTTTTTCAAAATTTATAGCGATGCGTCTTGGAAAATTGGAATTGGTCTCATAAATTGGATACTGTATGATGTTTATGGAAGTAGTTTGTAATTTAACAAAACTATTTATTCTCAAGTTAAAAAATATACATACCATAAAGTATGAGTTCTCTTTAAGAATTCAATTTTGTTAATGTTTCCAAAATCACCTGTTAGTATATGAACACTTTTAAGGCGCGAAGAAATGTTGTATTATTTAATTTTTGAACTAATTTTTTTAAAAAGGTATCTCTTTAAATTAAATGACATGCAATGATAGATTTTTTTTCATTTGACAATACGATCAACTCTTTGACTTTTTTCTTACAACAAAAACTACTACTTATTTTCTATTATTCAACTTTTATCTTTCTCTTGACTTGTACAATCCTGTTCTCGTTGAAAGTGCAGTCTCATTGCTTCTGAAAATACCACGCATGACAAACACTTCAAACATACATAAATTATCAATAAAATTATGGGGACATCTGCAACTCTTGAATGACCGATGACAGTCCAACCCAGAAATCTAGGTTATGTATGATCTAGGATTTTCATCTTCAGCCCAAGTGGGCACACCTTTGCTACGTGCCTTGTAAAAGTAAAAGCCTTCTGGGAAGCATCTCTCATTGTAACTAAGACGTTCCGAACTTGTCCCTTGCCACCTTGAAATACTGTAACAACTAACTGAACCAACTGATGTAGCAAATACGAAAAATATATATAAATAAATGCATCAAGCAAACTGATAAAAACAATTTCCAGACCTTCAACATGTTATAAAATAACAGAAGATATTTATTCTAATGAATTTTAATTATGCATGAAAAATAATTTGAGTTGTAGGAGCATTCGGTGCTCAAACTGAGAAGCAAATAATATTTACTCATTTTAGCCGTTGTTTTAAAAGTTGTTATTTTGTATCTAAACGCAAAATATGTTTTTTTCAAACTGGACCGCATTTGTAAGCTTCATATTTGTATTCCAAAATAAATATAACCAAGTTTCTAGTGTTCGTTTTAGCACCATTCTTGTTCCTTAAACTGTCGCATAAATCCTGGATTTCTTTAAAAACCAAATATGACCGACATTTAATTTTGCTTGTTTTGATGCCGCAAAATGAAAATTTGTGTTCTCATATTATTACTTGAAGAGCAGGTTACATTTTCTGAAGGGATCATTGGTAGGATTAATAGTGGGACAGCGCGACAAATCAAACAACTTAATGTCGGCGGACCCCGTTTTCACCTGTTCATACTTGTTTGTGGCTAGACAGCTTAGCAGGTTAAAATTAATTAACCATGACCAGCCGTTTGCAAGAATTGTTTGGACGATAATAATATTTCTATTCGTATTAACATTTCTTGTTGACTACCAATAATTCGTACCCAGAAATAAATTATTCTTATGTTTATTCACGTCAGTGTACTTACTTAGATTTTAGCCTTGTTGGCTACCCTATTCCACTTCATAAGTTATAACTGATGAGCTTCTACTTGCTGAATTCGCTCTTTAAATATTAACTTAATTAACTTAAAAAGTATTTTGTTTGGGCTTAAAAATCTGCAGTCTACGTAGTAAAAACAAATTTAACTTTTTACTCGTTGATTCTATTTTTGTTTTTAAGTCAATACATAATTTCCCACTAATTTTTTCTGTAAACACATTAGTTTCATTTCCTATTTTTATGCTTGAATCATCTTTCTCCCAACATTTGTGCCCTATTTGCCACCATCAAAATACACAGTCATATCTCCCCAGGAAGCTCTTTGCCCGATCAACTTCATAACTTGATTTTTCATCCAGCAATTCAATCGAAAGCTGAGTTGTCTCATCCAGATGTTGTCACATGCATTATATTAAAGAATGTGAGCTTTCATTACATGAACCGTGAAATACGCGATAAAATGGAAATGAAATGCAGAAAATGCATGAAATAAGGCCACACGTATAATTATATCCATGGTCACTAGTAAAAAGATGTCAACGCCAATCAAAAATATTCTAGCGTAAAATATCACCCTTTAATTGTACATTAAGGGTTGCTACGGAAGTAGGCTGAACAAATGATCTCATTAAATCAAGAAAATAGAAATAATGAAGAAATAAATTAAACGAAGTGAGATGTCGATTTTTATGGTTTATACGGCGGAGTTTATCCATCTGCTAAGGTTTTACATGTGATGCAATGCACGTTTATGTTTGAGTACCGAGGTTAGCTATTTTTTTATTTCCCATCTTTTGTACTCTAATATATAAAATGAATTCGACATTCGAAGAACAAGATTCGACATTCCAAGATATTTCTAAGCACCTGAAACATATTAGCAGATTTTTTTGAGACTTCGAGAAATCTCATAATTTTTCGGTTTTTTAAACATTTAAGACAACAGAAACGAACATTTTTCAAAGAAAAAAAGACACATGAATAAACGAACACTCACGTCATTCTGTGATTTTCTTCTTATCTTATTTAGTCTAAATTCTAACTTCCTAACCTCTCTAAACACTGGCAACATAAAAGACTAAAACATAATATCTTCTAATTTATGCTAGCGCTTATTTGGAGAAAATATTCGTGGATAACCCAAATTTATATTCACTTATTTCAATGTGGTTTATTTAAAATATGTGTATTTAATATAGACGTGATATTCTTGTTTTAATTTATGCACATTCATTTTTTTATCTTTCATGCAAATTATGTATTAATTATGTTATTTGTGCAAAATAAGGTGAAAGTCAAGTATACATCCAAACTTTTCTTTTTGATGGGATTCATCTTTACATATCTAATATCTAAAATCACACATGCATAATGCTCATTTTGTCGTGGAGTCGTAACATAAGTTACTAAAAAACGATACTGACGTCATACATGTAAATTTTGAATTATAACTTTACCTTCAAAGTAATAGCTTATCTCTCTGTAGAAGATGGGAATGTATTTAGATCGCTAGCTTATTGAGGGAATGTACGCACCCCAAATCAAAATTCGGAACCCAGAAAACAGTGTTGTAAGCAATCATCATTGGTGCAAAATCATCATTCTTTAAAATCCTCTATTTGCGCTAGGACTAAATTTCTAAAAAAAAACCGGTCAATTGTCAAAGAGAACACATAACTTCATTTCGATATTTAATACAGCAGCTGCTTTTTATGCACCTAAACATTTGAATGAACTTTCAATGCATGAAAGGAAGAAACAGTGACAAACTGATAATTAAATCCCTGTTTACTAGTAAAAAATGCTTCAACGTTTATAATGACATTTTCCAGCTCCTGGGTTGTTAAAGTGTGTGTAGGTTTTTGCAATAGCCATATCTAGATGTACATATAATTGCCGTAATGTAAATACCAGTAGTAAGTAAGACGTATAATTTTTATAATTTAAAAGTGAATATGAGCGTTTATAAATCGGTTAAGGTTTTACACGTGATGTATGTTTATATTTGGGTGGGAAGCTGAGCTGATTTTCATTATTTACCATAAAATTAGGATTTCTTGATATTTAAAACAGTAGCACCTCGGAATTAAATATTTTAATATTTCAAGAAAAATATGTTATGCAGTAACCATCCATCAGTCTTCCATGTTATTTCGCTTGCGCATTGAAATAGTTGCCGGTTTTAATATATTTCATCATCACAACTCTGTCACAAGTAATTTACCAGACCTATAAATTCTACAGGTATACCACTAAAATCAAGAGTAAAATTAATAGACTTTTGCCGAATAAGAAATGCGACATAAACCATGTCATGAATCCTTTAGGATGCCGACAACCTATAACTTATTATGTATATTAGATGGGAAACATTATCTGCAAGACAATCCATTACAAAATGGAAGAAGAACATACTCTGTTGGTAAAAGAAAGGCCGATAAAGATTTTTAACTTCAACAGGGCTATTTCTGAAAAAAGGGTCTTCAAATTGATAGCCAATTCGACAGAAAATTTCTAAGAAATGTAAGTGAACATTTACTGCAAAAATATTATATGTATGTGAAGTGTAAGTCGGCCTGGATTAGCAGATCCTTGTGATGTTGGTAAATTTGAAAAGCTCATAAGAAAAGCTAATAGGTATATTTTTTAGTTTTTTGAAAATCAGCTTACTGCAAAAGTTATGAGCTTCCGAAAATTTGGGGGCACTTTTGAGCGAACTTGTTTTAAAAGTTTGCATCATCACTGTGTCCACGGTTTTATGGATGTTGTGCTGGTAATTACATGACCTGCAGAATAAACATTGCGCTTTCCAACGTGATGTTTGATAATTAAATTGAGCTAATACAGCGTTAGATATAACGTTTAGAAAATAAAAAATCATAAAAACACCAAAGTTGGCTTATATAACTAGGCATTACTCTGGTCTATGACAATATTTCTATACAATATTGGGCTTAAAAGACGCAGCTTGAACAGATCTACATGGTGCAAAATTAAAATATGGTAAACGTTGTACACTTTTCG
>JAQIWO010001313.1:0-10536 GCA_034695405.1 Entomobrya muscorum | reverse complement strand
CTCGACATGTGACTATATGATCTTGGTTATAATTTTAAGACGAGTCGTTTCCTTCCCTCAGATCCTTTCTATCTAGCACGGTTTCGGAGTTAAAGTTTTTCGCGGGTTACGGCTTAGCGATAGGTTGTAAGACAAATCCAAGCAATCCATTTTGTTTCTTTTTTCAAGGCGCATCTACATCTGGTGTTAGATCTGAAAAATTGTATTGCTGGATAAAGTAACAGACGGTTTTGTGGAGATTATTGTCCACTTTCAGTGTCATGTAGCAGCCAGACAGACGAATAAGCTTTCTTTCTGAGTGACATTTAGGTACAAATAACTTACTTTAAAACTTTTAAGTGAGAATTTAAAGTGAATGAGATTAATATTTGTATATGCAACATACTCTAAATGGAATTTCGAGGACGGATGTCTCGTCATGCCGACCCGTTTAAATTAGTTGCATAATCATCAACGATTGGGGAAGCAAAAATATGATATAAAATAGAAACATAATTAACATAGCCTCCTCAACGAGAATAGATTTAACAACACTAAACTTTATTTTAAGAAGAAACCAGTTGACAGTGAGTGAGAATACCTTCAGTGATGCAAAATGTTTCTCAAACTTTCGGGTTAAATGTACTGAAATGATTTTAAAAGCGAAAGTGTATGCCCTTTGTTTGTTACATGTATTAACACTCATATTTTACGAGTCATTTTATGCAGTATTTTCATATGGTATATGCGTAAGACACCTAATCGTAATATCTACTCGTCATATTATAATAAATATTTCTATCGCATTCAATTTTACTGATATGATTACAATTGATATGCTGTAAAGATGGAATTATTATTTTGTTTGAACCTACGAAACATACTTTACTTCTATATTTTTATTGTATCATTGTCAATTTATTTATGCACTTTCATTAAACTTTTTTTTTTTAAATTTCCGGCCTTTAGAATTCATCATGTTTCAACTTTTTTACCCGATTACTTTATATGAACACTTAACAATTCCCTTATCATGATTAGCAATCCGTCCAAAGGCCCCATAAGTCAAGTCCAGGATCCTACCAGCAGTAAATGGACCTCGATCATTGACCTCGGCATCCACAGTCTTTCCATTTTCCACATTAGTGATGCGAACTTTGGTGCCAAATGGAAGCGTCTTGTGAGCCGTTTTCATTGCTAGTCTGTCGAAGCCTTGTCCAGACGCTGTGGGGTGACCCGGAGGAATTTCACCAACAGCTCCGTAAAACGAGCAAATTCCAGTTTGACCTTCATAAACAAATAAATTGTATTAATACACAAAGCTTTATTTTCACTACTTAAAACATTACAACTTACTGGCCTGCCTTTGACTACGAACCCACTTTGAATTGCCATACTGGCCGTATGCTACCTCAGCGTAGATAAATAAAACGCAGACAGTGATAATTTTCATGGAAATCGTTGCCATGATTTTATTACTTAAATGGAATTTGAAGTAAAGACTTCAAAAGTTGGATTGCAGTACCTAAGTTTTAAAAAGAAGAGAATGATGTATTTAGTACTTTTTCCCGTTCCATTTTATATGATCTAATCTGCTCCAAATTTAACCACATTTGTAATAAAAATAGCTGTTAATTCATGGAGCAGAGCATGTAGCTGATTTCTTTTAGAAGTTATTAAGTAGAGTAATTGGTACATACAAATAATATTTTTCTATTCCAAGTCACGAACATACGTGGTTATGGCATGTCCGTTTGTCAGGTTTTTGACTCGGGATGTGGTCAAGTTAAAAAGACTGAAATATGAAAACAAGTGGCTTAGTTTAGATATCTTTCAGCTTGTGATTGTTCCATGCATAAAACTTATGTGTGTTGCTATCATCATTAAAAAAATTATTAGCGGATGTAGAATGGTATTTTATCTAGTAATTACTCACAAAAACCAATACTGGAACCAGACATTACCCAATTATATTTTTTTAAAGATTGAATCGCTATGTAAATCAATTTTCAGAATGTATGACATGCATGTGACTAGCTAAATAATACACCACAACCCCTAACTAAACGGCGGTGAAAAACTTTTCACACGAAAGATCTATTACCAAGCAACATGCCCTGTTAACTGTTAAAATTTTTATTTTAAATATAGTTTGATAGAAACGCCTAAAAATAAATGATGTGCTCATATTGCAGTTAAAATACAAAGATGAAAATTTCTGAATACAGGTTCTACACTATCTTCATTTTTCATCGTATGCCTATCGTTACATCTTTGCTAACGTAACCATTGTCCAAGCTTTTACCAAATATGGTAAAAATATAGCAACCACTTTCGACACAGAGTATGTTTATCCGATTTCATCTATCATACCTGTACTTATTTACAATTCTGGTGTTTTGCTTTCAGGGAGGTGGGTGTTTTCATTTTACAGGTATATACATCGGTAATTTACATAATTGTAAAATAAATTATTTGTATCTGGTAAAAGTATTCAAATATTGTGTAAAGTTAAAATATCTTAACTTAATTTCATCGATAACTGATCTATAGTGATCTAAAGTAATTTCTATAAAAAATTTACATTAACAATTAACATTTTGTACTATCCGAAATGTGGCTAAGGAGTTGGTTAGTAGTTAATTTAAATACTACCTGTACGTACTTAAGATATCACTTATTATAATGTATCACCTTGTCGCAAAGTCAAAAAAGCATAATATTATCCAGAACCTATTAGTTAATTAAATTTTTTATAATAAAGTGTTTTTTGGATTAATTTTCGCTGTTTTGTCACGAAGAACCCATAAATAATATGTAAGTGGGGTGAAATGAAACTTTTCTGTTCCTATTAAAAAACTATACTATATTTTATTAATATTTTTTACAGAATTAACGAATTTTGAGGACATTATGCTTGATTTTTATCAGTTTATTCTCGACGTATTGCATTCTAACAGTAACTGATCATCAGGATAACAATATAATAAAGTAAAGTTGTAACAAGAGATTATAGCTCAAAAATTCAAAAATTTTATTATAAAAATACATATATAACTGCTATTAAAAATAAATCGAAAAAACACAGGTCGTTTCACGTAAGATTTCATTAACCAGATAAAATTTACTTTTTACATTCACGCCCCTTGTTCGCGCAAAATTTTACGTTTGAAGCTAACAAATTATAAAATGGATACACTTTACATACCAGCCTACCAACCTACCGAAAGACTCAAACACAAGAGTGGATACATGAATTCAATTACCTACAGTCTTAGAGAGACTAAATCTTTTGATATTTTACTAAAAGCTTCACTGACTGAGTGAGTAGTAAATCTTCACTTTCAATCATATAAAGTCTACCTTTAAAAACAAAGTCAAATGGTTTTTGTTTCCACAGTCCACATGCCCAGGATATTTTTTTCTGGCTAGATTTAAATTAAACCTTTCTTGCATATAATCTCCCATTTGGAAATAAAGTTTACATAAATTTTAGTTTGATCACAGTTAAGGTAGCACTAGACCTGTCGCGTAACCTCATTATATATAAAAACAGATTAAGTCTAGTTTCAAACTAATTTTAATTTAAAGTATTCAAAAAGATGTGTGTTTTATTATTTACGATTAACATATTTTTAATATATAATACCGGCTTGGTTAATTGCTTCGGCATCTGCAGATCTACAAACCTGCACCAATATAAACTACCAGTAGAGTATATCAGCGGAATTGGTAGTTTCTTCAGCAACATTAGTTGTCCCAACAAGCACATAATATCGCAAAACGTTTTTTATTCCCATGACGTGGAACCCTCTGAATTACGTTTAAATAAAACGTTCCTAGTTCAGAGAACACTTTTTCAAACTTTTAAACGAGGACCTGATACCTTTTGCTTCATACACTCATATTCGGGAGACGATTTTCAAAGGTTCTACAATATATCAAAGTCTGCTAAAGCATACCACTCAGATTACCTGTACGACGAAGATAATCGAGACACTGTTTTTAATCAGTTTAAACATCCTTCACTCACGTGTATTTTCAGTGTCATTTTATTTCGCAGCCCATCCACATGAAAGATTCAAGTTAACAATTTAACGATTTGGCACTTTCCATTGTATGTAGCACAAATGCGCTAACAAGTTTTCTACCAAGATCCGTGTAGCTTTGAAAATACATTCTCATTTCGAAACTATGATAAAGCTGACTTTAAATTGTTTGACGTACAAATGATATACATTGAAATTCTAAATGCCAACAAGAGTTTTGGAATCGGTTCACGCCCACTTACCGCTAAGGAGCTAGACCTTTATCATGGACCATCCACATACATTACAAATATTGTTGGTGTAGTTCGCCGTGTCTCCAAAACTTACAACAAAATCGAGTTTGATAAACTGGATACTTGCGAACACTTTTACTTTTGCGTCTTCTGCAAGCTTGAAAATAGATTGTTTAAGGAATTTGCAGGCCATCCAATATACTTGCTCGACTCCCATGAATTCAGCTCTATAGTAAAGGCTATTGGGGCGCCGGTGGGTTGGATAAACGTTGGTGAAATGACCAATGAATTTGGCATAAATTTTCAGAAATATAAGTTGCAAAAAAACATCTTCAGACTCAAAATTGAAGACAATCCCAAATTTGGACTTGTCATCGCCAATCTCTTGATGAATGTTGCTGACGTGAATGAAACATTGATAGTCGCTGACTCAAAAAACCTCAAAATCCACTTACAAATCGGAATTCGAAAAGTTGCAACGACCATTTTTTCAAAAGTTTGTCGTCTCGGGACTTCTAGTGGCTGGTACCTGGCGGCTGATCCGTCTTACACTTACGTGCTTGTCAAAAGCGAGGGATATGACTTTCTCACCTGTTTTTTCGAAGCAATTTTATGCATTAATGTATTATAGCCATATACACAATGGCAGTGCATTGCGATACATACGTTAAAGTGGTGCCGTTCACATAAATAAATGGGTGGAATGCAGAAACTTAGAAAGTGAGTAGTTTTACTGTACTGTACTGTAGTAGCACGGGTATAGGAAGCAGCGTAGCACAAAAAATGCATTTTTGAAAAGTGGGTTTGCATGCACTAATTGTGAGGCTGAGTGTTGTGGACGGGCCCAATTTAAAGTCAGAGAACCAGCAGATTGGACACTGTTATAGGTGAGACAGTAGTATCGTTTCTAATGATACACGATAGTTGGTTTTATGGGTCGTTACCCTTCTAGTTTTTTAATTTCTTTGATGTTGTACTAACTTATTTAAGTAAGAATATGTAATCCTTCCCACTTTATTCGTCTCAGACAAAACTGTACGTAAGCAGGCGAGAATTTATTATGCTAGTGCTATCTTATGTGAAACTACCCGTCTTTTCTTTGAATATATATTGGTTATGCTACGGCGTCAAAGGAGGAATGTATGCAAACAGCGAATGCATTTCACTTCTAAACTCCATTTGACAATTTTTGCAAGCTAGCTTAACACAAATTTAAAAAAGTAGACATTATAGTTCATAAAAATTAAATACATTTAAAATCTGAATCTTAGCAAATTCTTTTTTGAATTTACGTTACCGTCACTAAAAATTCAATACGAGCGCTTTAGGTTCACTTTAATTTATCTTTGCAAAGAAAAATTCCAAAAGAAAATCAATTTGAGTTTTAACACAAAAAACCACAGATTTTTAAATCCGTAAAATTTTAATTCCGCATCTATAAATTTAAAATCCGTACATCATTTTATTGTATAAAATACCGTCATATACCTGACCGCAAATATCCAACAACAGATAACCCTCACTAAATTAAATATTCTTTGGCTAAATCCAAACATCTAGTATCGAAGACAATGGCACTGCTTATTTCCAGTTTTGCTGTTTTATTACTCCTAAACCTCTACCTAGTTAACAGCTCTAAGTTAAAAAGCCATAGTACAAACCTTCAAGAATTTAGTATGCCAGTGGAGTATATGAACGGATTTGGCCACTTATTAAATCAAATTAGCTGCTCAACTGTTCACATTCATTCTCACAATGTTCACTACTCTCATGACCACTCGGGACCGGAGTTCCAAGTAAACAAAATCTTTCTCGTGGGAAGAAGATACCAGCCATTTTTAGACAACTCGGTTTCAGGATTCAGTATGCGACATCTAAAATCAATTAGTTCTGCCTTGAATACTTCAACATATGACTGGTGTCACAGTCGCACTTACACGCACCGAGTCAAGCTCAATATCGTTAATCATCCAAGACTCTCATGTATTTACAGTGTGATATTGGTTTCACGTTCCATTTGGAAAATGGAGACGGAAGAAGTCGTATTTTGGAAGTTCCCATCCTTTGATTCTTTACACGCCATACGATACCTCTTAGAATTTGAAATAAATAAGAAACAACGCTTTGGCCAACTTAGTATTTGGCCAGACAAACAATTTGACATACAGATAGTTTATATTGACTTAAACCCAGAAAAAGCAACTGACACAGACATCTCACGCCCTATTAGTGCACCAGAGTTGTATGCTTATGTAGAGGAAATCGGCTATTTGAATACCAATCTGGGTGTTCTTAGATGTGATAATAGGGTAAACACCGATATGAACTTTCACTCTTTAGAAAGTTGTCGACATCGTTACATGTGCGTATTTTGTTCACCCAGACCTCGCTTAGTGGACTCTATTCTCAACAGTCCCTTCAACTTACTTGACTCAAAACAATTCAGTTTAATAGTTCAAAAGGAAGGCTATCCTAGAGAATGGGTAAACGCGGATGAATATCTCAAAGAGTTTGACCCACGCCTTGAAAAATATAAGCTACAGAAAAATGTATTTCGGTTTAAACAAAATGATAATCTAAAATTTGGATTTGTCATTGCAAATATTCTTATTAATGCTGCACATGTAAATACAACTATGACAATAATAGATATACTTTTAAACATATATCAATATTTTCACTTTCATTTTATAATCAAAATTTAAGTGAGCTCAAAATTACTTTTTAGAAGCATATGCGCATCGGATTTAATCCTATTCTTTATAATAAGCCTCCCCGGTCATTCTTGTATGCGCTTGTGAAAAGCGATGGATACAATGTTCTAACTTGCTACTCAAATGAAGTATTAAGTTTTTATTACTTTATCCAGCCCTTTCACTGGGATCTTTGGTTAGGGCTTTGGTGTAGCATTGTAGTTCTTGCTGTGCTAGCGCATTTATTATTACGGGAAACATATCGGAAACTACGAAAGGACTTTTCACCACTTCTCTACATTATGAAAGTTTTAATTGAAAACGGACATTCGATGCCTCAGTTTCTCGAACAAAACGAGCAAATTAGAATTGTCTTGACGCCATGGTTATTTCTAGCAATCATTGTTACAAATGGATATAAAGGAATAGTCACAGTTTCGTCGGTAGCACCACCAGAGAAGACGACATCTATACAGTCATTTTATGATCTTACTTGTCCTACATTTGAAAACGGGACTAGGGACCTAAATAGTTGTCCAAAGTTTTATTCTGATCTCGACCCAAAGTGCTTTAGCGCGTGGAAAAATGCAATCAATGTCACTGTTCCTCTAAAATCGAGCGCCGCATCTAATGTGGATGGTTCTTTTAAAGGAAGATGGAGCTGTACATCTCCTTTTCTGCATGATTTGAATACCATACGGAATCATCATTCGTTTTCTATATATTGGGGCGAACCTATTAATGTTCCACTGAGCACAAAGTATTTTCAACTATTAGAAGACATCACGTACGAGCCAAGTACATACTTGTGGCTACCACCAAAGACAAATGAGTACACAAAAATTTCCTACGCTGCTGCCATAGAATCCCAAATAGTTCGCTGTGAGGACAAAACTGTGTTGATTGGTGAGTCGAATTTGATAGATCGAGAGATGCGCCACTTGTCTGCAAACTATAGAGCTCGAACTTTTTTCAAGGGAAATGAGCCCTTAGAAAACGCATTTACCATGTGGCAATTTGATCATCCGAGAGGATCACTCCTGCCCGAGAAATTTGTTGGGCTGATTGAAAGTGGAATTTATCATCAGATCGAACATTTTCATCACTTGAGAGAGGTTACTGGTCCTAGACTTCAGTTTACGAGGAACAATAGTGGTGATGATGAGTTGGTAAAGCCCTTGTCCCTCAAAACGAACATTCAAACAATATTTTTCGTGGGAATGGGAGGAATATTTTTTGCAATGTTGGTGATATTCTTTGAAAACTTTCCTATATTTATTGCTAAATTGTGGAAATTTTGTGATCAAAGTTTAAGAAAGCTTCGCCAACACGAATTCTTTCCTTGGAGAAAACCAAAATTACGGAGAAATCTTGCAAAACAAATGAAACGCGCTAATATTAATGATCAAAAAGAAAGAAATAAAAAAATAAAAGCGAGCTCGATTGAAGTGTCAAGATCTACAAGTTGCCTCACTGAAGGGGCCACAGAGAAGGTTCTTGTCAGTAACAACAAATCTAAAACAATTTCTAAAGCAGGGAGCGAGATGGCCGAAACCAGTTTACAAAATACTACTAAAATTTCTCGAGAAGAGGAACCCAATCTGGAACTAAACGAAATGAAAAACTCGAGTTAACGAACCGTTGAGAAGTTGGCCCATAACAGTATCCTGAAATTTTAATATATAAACCACACAGCAAACCACTGAATTATAATTGTAATTGAATGAAAATTAATCTTTAACTTTTCTTATTTTTTTTACACAAATGTGTAAGCTCTATTTGTACTCAACCAATAAACTAAATATAATAATAAATATTCTTTTCGCCTTGTGGTAAATTGATATTCTTAACTTTGCCATCGCATCACTTACTTTAACCTTTCTGGTTTATTTGTTTTATTCTAATTATATTTTAAAATATTCGCGGTTAAACAACGCATCTATGTATTTACTTTCCGTATTTTACTCCCTATGACTATTTTATTTCATATATTTTTATAACCATAATAATTAAATGTAGGTGACATGACATGATAAATAATTGTACAAAAATAGAATGAGAGACAACACGAATACTTAATTTACTTTGCTAAGGCACAATACATTTTTATGCACATCTGGAGATCAACTACATATTGCAATATAACTAACTGTTACCTTGCACTCCAAATGTTAATAAGTAAAATTCGATACTATCAATTAAAGGACAAATAATACATAATCACACATATGAAACTGAGAAAGTTGTAAGGAATTTAATTAGCAACAATACAAATATCAATTACAAATGATTCAATTTATGTTAAATATAAGACCAAAATTATGATTAATCGGGACTCAGAGAGACACATCAGACGAGGTAATAATTCACAATGTCCTATTAGTATTAATCGAATAACAAGACATTTTTACAGCATGTTAGATGATCGAAACTCTGCTTCAAGCTCCTTGAACTCGTCTTCAGTTACATTCGCCAGTGACCACTCCCGAAACGAAAACTTCTCAATTGACTTCGCAAAAGTTCCTTCGAGCAGAGAGCGTATACCAGCTGCAGTGACCTATATGGTTTGTAAAAAATATAGGTTGTAAACGCAATTAGAAACTGCTTATCTTTGTATTCTACCAGTAACTGCAACTAAATCCGTACGTGACACACAGTGGTTAATATTCTTTACTGCTCACTTTATATAGATATAAATATCGTATCGTTAATAATTACCTGCTTGATGGGCTGGCGAGAGGACAAGGTTAAATGAGTCAGTTTCAAGTGACGAATGACCAAGGTGAATAAAGTGTCGGTTATCTTTGGCATAAAGTCCAGGCCCTTCAAAGCCAGTTTCTTTAGTTCTGTGAGCATAAAATAATCAGTAGAAAAAAATCAATTATGAGTTTCAAACAATGTAATGTAATGTTTACAGTAATGTCTTGTTCACTTATGACTCACTTCTAAGTTTTAAGAACGCAGGAGACCGTGCATCTTTTCCAACGAAGGCGACATTCCCAAGATCGCCACAGTACTCCAATGACATCTCCTCTAGACCCGTCAACCCACTCCATAATTTAGATAACGCTTTATTAGTTCCCGGCCAATTGATTATCGTCAACCTCTTCAAATTGGAGCACGATGATATGATATCCTCAGTTCTCGGAATCGCCACGAACCCAGCAGGGTTCGTAAAACGCAAATAGAGTTCAGTGAGTGCTGTTCGCGAAATATCTTGGAAGAAAAACTGAAACAGTGCACTGGTGTCCTGATACTGGCGAACTTCACGTCCTTGACGTGAATTCAAGTCAATACAAAAGCCTCGTCTAGAAACCACCGTGATGTGCAACTTTTTCAAGGACGGCCAACCAGGACGCTCATTTCTCCAGTTTACACCAGGAGTGCACCTGGAAGTTGCTCTGATTTCAATCTTTTCCAAATTTGGCATGTTCAAAGGGAAGACGCACGAATGAATATTAACCAGCGACAACACTGGCGTTCCTATTTCTGGGTAACCATACTGCGGGATTTCCGGTTCGTTCCAGTCAACGAACCAATGTGGCGATACATTCATAAGCTGTACATCATTCTTGAAGCAGA
>JAQIWO010001312.1:0-10546 GCA_034695405.1 Entomobrya muscorum | reverse complement strand
AGCACAAATTGCAACTTAACAATTTAAAATGTATTTTAACTATAAATCAACGAGTGTGTACAACGAGTACACACAGAGCAGATTGACACTTTTAATTAGGTTGTTTGAAAATGAATCGAATTTGGGCGAGTACCAGGCTGAACGTGTGATCCCCATTAATATAACATATTATAAATCTATACCAATTTTAAAATTTTACAAACTATTTATAAAATACAAGTAAAACTATTTTTAAATGCTAATTATATAAGGAAATTACATTCAACAGTTTCAATGCAATTAATAAAATTTCATCAAAGTAACATATCGGATGGATTAATGTTTTAAAATGATTCCCATAGGAGGCATTAAAATATTACACGTTTTCACACGTTTGATAAAAAATTATTAAAATAGTTTAGTCATCTTGCTTTGATCGAACTTACACTTTTCCAAAAGGATTTAAGAAAGTCTAATATAAAAATAATCAATCAATCTAACACGCGTCAGCCAATTACCGGTCCAAATGAGCAACTTTTACATGCTCGCAGTACGCTTCGTAACCAGGAAGATTTAAGGTACAACGGGAACACTGGTAGGCAGCCAAATGCCGTCGCATGATGTGTTCCTCCATCGTGCCAAGAATACTGTCAGCGGAAATGTCAGTGTCGCTTTCTGAAACACTTCTGTTGATTTGGTAAGGACAGCGCGAACACCTCAGAGACACATCATTATCATGTCCTCCAGGAACCAGCACATGAATCCCTCCAACTATGTACTTACCAGTACTAATTTCCAATGGGAATTTTAAACGAGGGTCATGGACGTCATACTCTGACGCTGACTTCTGCTCCCGTTGGGATAAGATAGATGACTCGAACTGACCTCGCTCTCGAACTCTTTCTTCTGCGGACTTCAAAACTTTTCTTTTCCATCTTTTTGATGGCGCCTCGGGAGACGTGTCTACATCACTCATTAACGAAGCAGAGTTTTCTTTGACAGTGCCACCGGATCCGTGCAGGCAGCTTTCAAGCCATTCACGAGAGTAGGAACTTTCAAAAGCCACATTATCTTGGTATTGGTTATCCCGATGAAAATCGTGGTTGGGTTTTCCCGTTGAAACTTCCCCAGTTCCAGTGTTGCACGACATATTTTCGTTCCTTTCGAAATCCACGTTGCCAGAAGGTGAAGAGTTTGACTTCAGGTTGCATTTTTCGTTCGATTCTGTGCCCAATGTGCTTGTGACTATTAAACAATTTTATACGAAAAATCATAAAATAAAAACATAATAAATATGTTGTTTATTTACGTATTTTTTTAGTTACCTTTTAAAATTCTATTCCTTAAAAAGCGCACCTCTCTCCTGTGATCTCTGATCACGCTCGTTCTCAAATAAGTCTCCAGACTTGACACATCAGCGCCACCAACGACATCATCGATTTTCTCCAGTTCGTCAGCGTACTCGGCACTCCTCTGTTGTTGCTCGTTCCTTACTTTCGTTAGCTCATCCCTGAGTTTCCGGATCTTGAAATTGGCTTCCTCAAGTAGCAGACGTTTCTCCATTGCAGATTTTATGAGTGGAATACAGTTTTGACAAATGGAAAGGTGCTTTAGGTGACCCAACGATTGGTGACCTGGAGGCAGCATCTCGGTCACAAACTTGTTAAAAAGATAATTCTCTACCAGGCTTTCCGTCCGAGTATCATTGTCACTGGGACGGAATGAGAAACAGCAGAGAAAGCAGAATTCTGCATCTAGTTCCAATGGTAAGATACCCGTCATTTTAGAACTGGTTTTAAAAACTGGTTTTGTAAAAAACCAGTTTTAGGACTTCCACCCGCAGGCGACCAAAAAACTGTCTCCAGGACGCCAAAATAAATAATTTATTTCAATTAAAAATGTACTATATATCATAAACAAATTTAAAATATGTACACAAATCCAACACGATTGTAATAATTGATCGTTTTATAATTTTTAAGAAAAAAAATTTGATGTTTCTTGAATTCTTGTAGTTTTATATGAAAGATCAAGTAGCCTTTCTAGGCATAATATTTGTAATAGACTTTGAAGCTCTTAGAAACTTTACAGGCATAGTGACTAAAGTCTATTTAACTTATAAAAAAAGATTTAGGAAAATTGCCCACCCGGATCATTTACAAATAATTCAAACAATGTGACATGGTCACCTAAATCCGGGTGAGACGTTTTGGTTTTCTGGCTGTAGAATATAAAATCGGCGTTGAAGCTCTTAGAAACTTTAAAGGCTTTACCCTATCTATTACTTCTGATTATAATTACTTCGTATATATTTTATATTTTGATTTAAATTATTTTTTTGCTATATTTACATGACTTGTAGTAAAACTTTGTATTTTATTAAGAAGTTCAAAAAAGTATTCGAATTTATAAGAAATACGCAATGAATTAAATATTTCAACGGAAAATTTATTTTTTAAATTTTTTAAAACGCAAATTTATGTTTAAAACCAATTTAAACTAGGTTTACGTCTTAGTCTTTTGAAAATGATATACCTTCAATATTTGAGCCTGATATTAAAAAATGCTTATACAATTTATTTACAAACATACAAACCTATCTTATCAAATCCATGACAAAAACCTCTTAAAGTTGCATATTTTGCGGCAATGCTACTGGTTAAATCATTGTTACTACCTTATAAATTGCTGAAGTTTTAAAACTGCTTAAAGCAATTATCATGTTTATCCATGAGCCGCTTTTATCTAATTATCTAAACTTCTTCGGCCCAGAAGTCTCAAATGTGGTACACATATAGCTCTCACTACGTATAAGCATCATAAAAATACTTATTTTGTTCTAATTTGTAAACCTTATCACAAGTCCGAGTGATGTTTTTATATCATGAATTTTCTGTGCATATTATTTGTATTAGTGTACTAAGATATATTAGATTATAGTATGTACGAAAAAATGAATTATTTAAATAGAAAACATGTTATATATAAAATTGACATCTTAAATACATAAAAATATTAAATAAAAAGTAAATACATAGTATGTATGCATAGATAGACAATGAAATACATACTATAAATACTTAAATTTTAAATGAAAAACATATATTTATGTTTCTAGTATATATACATAAGCAATAAATGAAAAGTAAATATTTATGGATATAGTATATATGCATAAACTGTAAACAAAATCCTTATGTATATAGTATACATATATAAATATATACTACGTATTTGTACCTTCAAAACCAAATGTCTTTGTAGTATTTGCCGCCTAGTGACCAGGTCCTAGCGGATTCTAGTTTTACTATAATGTAGCGTGCTCTAAGCACTTCTCCAGCAGCATGGCTTTCACAGCCTCAGACCGAGTTAGACTGCCAAGCTAACAACTACACCTTTCTTGCTACTTGTATTTTCTGTAAATAAATACCTATACTGAAGGCACCTACACACCTACACCTACGCTTATTCAGCACCTTCGCTTATTGTCAACGTATCTCAAACCCACACTGAAAATACATTGCTATATACACATATGTACGTAATGCACTCATTCCAAGGTTAACATATGTTTAATTTTTATCGCATAATTCTCCTTTAAAATTCTTAAACTAAAGTATGTTTACCCGAATAGAGCGTAATCTCAGACTTATGGAAAAAATTGTTTCATGTAATTATTTGCAGTTTTGCATCTATAAATTTATTATAAACGAAGACAAGAAAATGAATACGTTCCATGGCATTATGCAAGCAGCTCTCCTCTCTGATAAAAATAATTTTTTAATAAGCCTGTTTGGCACAAAAATAAGCGTTGATTTAAAATTAAACTATATTTTAATTAACTTGGAATGCAGCATCGACTTCTTACTCTGCTCATCTCTCGTCATCAAGCATTACATTCTTACAAATATCCAAACCGAAAAAAAATCTGATTTCTTCAAAATATTCGCATTAGAAAAAGAACAAACATATGTCATATTATAGTGCAAATAAATTACTTTCAATAACTACGTCGACGGTACCCAGATAATTTATGACTTCTTTAGTAGAAAACGCCCTATTGCCTTCATGTTTAATGCAAGAATGCGAATGATATTGGTTGAACCGTTGTTGCTTAATTCCTTGTGTTTGAATGAGATTCTTTAACATATTTGATATTTCATATTTTTTTGACCGACTCTATGGTAAACGATGTAGGACGTGCAAAAATAAAAACAATAGTTAAAAAAGTGAATTTTTATTTTATGTTTTATTGTATTTTAATTACATTGTATTGTATTTTAACATTTCTTAAAAAAAATTTTAGAGGTTAGCGCACGTGCCATCTTTATTACAAAATACAACTTGGTATGATGGTAGGACATATTATTTATAAGGAGAATATATTGTTGTTTCCTAAAATGTTTTGGCTGCGGGACTGCATTAGCTTTAAAAATTATAATATTTTTTTTTTCATTTTTCATGTGTTCCTTTGGGGTCTTTAGACCCATAGAACATCAATTTCTTATAATACAAATATTTTCTGGCTAATTTTTAACCTATGCACTTCTTATCGTATTTCATTTAAACGCAGTTACTTTAATAAAGTTGACGCTTGTGATTTAATGACTATGTTTATAAAGTAAATTTTAATTTTAGCTAGTCTAGAAGTCGGGTGAAAAGTTAATTTTATTACCAAATTTAAGTTTGAAATATAATATTATCAATTAGAAAAATAATTAACAAACTAAATCCATGCACAATGGCAAAATTTGAATCATTTCTTGCTCATGCGGGCAAGGGCGTTCTGACAAACACAAATGAGAGACGTTAGGTCATGAGGAATTTTTCTCTCGGAGAGGTGACGGAAAATCTACGTTACAGGTCCGTTTGTGAGATTTTGCAGGTCTAAACATGAGCATAAACATCACATAATTTGTGATTCAAATAATGAGAAATAATTCAATATTACAAAAGTTTGCACTAGATACAATAATTTATGAGCAATACAAAAATCACTTTACAAGTGTCGTACTTTACAAGACTTGATCAACTTTTTTCCACTAGTGTAGTAAGCACACCGTATTTTCTTATTTTTTTATTTTTTTATAACGGCAAATTGTAAGCAACAGCCAGAATGTGTAAAAATGGGAAATTTTAGGTTTTGTTACAAAAATATGTGGATATTAATCTCAAAACATATAGTAATAATGAGAAAAGGCTATAAAAGTTCAATTACCTACATATTCATTGGTTCATAGTTTTTAAGATTTTAACTGGACTTGCCTCTTTTTAGTACAAGTAGATAAAATTTGAGAAGTACTTTCAATTGTAAGCATTTTAAATAGGTTTTATACTTTATTTGGATTCTTAAAGGATACCACATTCTAATGGCTAGTTGAATGCGTTCTATTTAATAATCTATATAATCATTAATATTAAAATATTTTTACGAAAAACTAAAACATGTATTTGAGTTACTTCTTAAAAATCCGCAACTTCGTAAAGAAGCGGTTGTGCTTAATATTTTAAGATACACAGGAAGGAAATACAAAACAAACGTGCTGTTTAAAAGTAAAACACTAGAAAAATCTTAAAAATATACATATGGACTTATATAATACGCCGAAAAAACTTAGTTTAATTTTTTTTAGTGAAAACTTGAATATATACATCTCCAAAAAAATTATTAGTTTCGTAAAGACTTTCATCATCACAACACACAAATGCATCGCCTTTGCGTATATATGCCCTATAATGGCCACTATTTAGAGAGCGGCCTTGGTGAGTAATAAATGCAAGCAACTCATATGGCTTGTTGCCAAAAACTGTTGGAACTTCAATATTGCGTTCCACTTTATGAAATTCCGCTAAAACAACATCCTTTGGTTTTCGCAAAATATCTCCAAGCCGAGATATGCTTCTATTGTAAGGCGACGTGTAAATCAAAAGATTTTCAGACACTTCAGTAATGGCTGTTGTTCTTGTAGCCCGACCCATGCAATTACTGCACTTATAATCTTCGTCAAGTTCGACCTCTTCCCCATACCTTAACATTGCTTCATTTATACCCATGTTTGGCTGTATTTCTAGCTCAAACACATCTTCAGTCCTGCGGAATGTGGTCATACAATCTTTACATCTTGATTCTGACATTTCATTAATTTTTAGCGACGATTTTAAATACGCGAATTCTGGGCGCTCTACTATACTTTTGAAAAATTCATGCGCATCGTGCTGAGTTCCCAAAGGGTAGAGGTTGCCCAGTATGGAATCTAAATCCTGCTTCGCCAAATCTGCTGAATGTTCGTTCATTGGAACGTCATGGATTCCACGAAAGTAAAGTGCGTATGGATACTGAAAAGGACTACTTTCGTTAATCTGTATTGTGCTGGGTAAGTTCATCACCATTTGGAATACAGAATTCAAATAACATGTAAATCCAATATAAGAAATTCCATGCTTTGGAATAATCCAATCCTTTCTGTTGGAATGCACACCTGTAAGGAAAAAAAATAAAATTATAATAACTAAATTGTTTCAGTTTGAAGCCGCACACAGATATGCGTTCTACCATTCCAATTATGAGAAAAGAAGTCAAAGCCGTTATGCTGCAAAATAAAGTGATTATTCTGGGAACTGGGATTGGGGCAATGCAAAGCATCAGTTTAAAAATTTTGCGACTTTACGTAATGCCATGAAAAGCTTAAGCGTTAGTTATGGATGTATGTATGAGTTTAAGTACGTCAATTTCTACCTAAAAAGACACTCCATTATTCTTCAAGTATTTATTATGGTTATAACGAATTTGAAAATCGGCACAAAATATGCATTTCATTAGCTTCTACCTACATTTCAAATACTTGTGTTCCTTCAAATATGAAACAATCTGTCGCATATTCACCGTCACATGGAATATTTGAACACACTCATCGGATTTTTTAACCAGTGAAAACTTTTGTTTACAATTCAATTCAAATTACGAATTGACGGCCTTAAGCATTAATTAATTTTTTTTAAACTATGTTTTACTAAAAAATGGGACTTCTTGAGCTGCAGATAAGATATGTTAATCCCAAAAACTTCAGCTTTCTGTAAGCGATGTGTTTTTTATTTCATATATTATTCGCAGATGCAATACATAATACAAAGCATTCTACAAAACTATGATACGGTTTATTGCATTTTAATTAAAATTAAAATTTAAGAATAGCAAAGAATAGCATGAATGAAAGCTACTAATGATGTAAATTTATTACACAAAGAGGCTTCTAAAACTAAATTTACTTATCTCAATCATTAGTAATTAGCATCATATACAGCTTTTCAATATTTAAATTTTGTAAGTGAAGTGATTGTTTTAATGGAAACGACTACCAACATCTCATGCTTTGCCCTTCTTTCCGTTTCACCGAATATTTATTGGTTTGCCAAATTCTGGTTGTTACGTTCTATTGGAGTATAGTGCTGTAGGCATATATTTTTAAATGTGTCTAAAAAAGTTTGCAAAGCAAGTAATAAAAGGCTGATCTTTGTATTGATTGGAACGGATTACTTAATTTTTTATCAATACACATATTAATTTGAATATTTGTGCATCTAATATTTATTCAACAATTAATGTTATACCTTGTGGCTCCAATCCTTGTTTAGTTTTAGGTATATTGACGAAGGAAACCTCTGGTATGTTGTCTTCTACATCCGTTATAATGGACACAGTTTCGAGCATCTCATCTTCTTGTGAATTGGTTGAATTGTTACCCTGGTTGGATGCGTTGGTGTTGTAGGGATTGGCTTTCGTTGCCAAAGGTGAAACAATACGATTTAACTGAATTGCAGAAACATGCTTACTGCCCATTTTTGCTGGATGTCGTACCCACTTTTCCTGACTCTGTTCTGTTTTGTCGATTCCGAGATTTCTGTTTTGTTTCTTTTGGTCATCTGATTTTTTGGGATTTCGTACTTCAACAGATGCTTTGACTTGCTTAGTATCTGAGGATTCTTTCAATGTTGCATCATGATAATTGAAGCTTTTTTTGATAAAGTCAGGATTTGGAGCATTTTTTTCGAACTCATAAATATTTTTTCTCAGATTAAAAGCTGATTCAGAAACTGCATTGGTCTCCCTGCAATACGTTTTACAGCACTGGGCCCTGGGAACCGCTGCCCCCCAACAAGGATACATGGGCATTTTGTGGTTTCCAAATGCCTTAAGGATGGACTTACTGTAGTACGTGTTAAGTACCATTCCACTTTCTGTGGCTGAAAAAATCAAATTAAACTAACATTTAGCGCCATTTACAAGTTAAAATGCAATGTCACCGCTATTGACTCAATAATTGACCGACTTATATTTATCTGTAAATCAAAATGGCTCTCTTAAATCAACATAACAACAGTCAATGGCATTTGCAAAAAAAACAACAGAAACATTTTAACAGGCGTCCGGAATCTTCCTCGAGCCCCGGGATCGTGTTTTTACAAACAAATTCCGGATAAATAACGGAAGAAATGATTTTCCAAAATCATGGGAACATGTTGCGAACGGCAAAATAAAATCCCGGATTTAAATAAATAAATAATCCTGATTTTTCGGGATCCCGGAAACAGTTCGCAAATGTCAAAAAAATCCCGGAATCAGTATATACCCGAAACTTTTACCCCGCCTTACGGCGGCCAAGAACCCGGAATTTTTTGGCACGCCTAAAAACCCAGAATATTTTTTTTCACGCCTGCAAACCCGGATTTATTTTGAGTCGATCCCGGGAACGGAGTTCGTGCGATAGCGAAGATTCTTCATGCCTGCATTTTAATGCATTCATGTGATTTAATTGATTATTTAATTGATTTAATTATTACTAAAATCGATTACAAAAATTGTAGAATCACATGTTTTACTATTACAGTGTCGCCTTGTCTAATTCTGTTGAACTCATTTAATGTTTTATGTTAATTGCGGATGCTTTTTTCATGTTTACGTATCGTTTTATCATTTCGAATACATATTCCTTGTGTCAAAGCTGTATGCACTGGCTAATTTTTGCGGGATGCGGCCTTCTATTAGCCTGATAGCTGTCAACATCTCGCCAAGCACACGCTATGGTGCAAGTTGCCTAGTAGCCAGTGCATATAGCTTTGACAAATGGAATTATTGCTCAAATTAAAGCCTTTGTAACTATTGCCCGCCGCACGCAAACTTTGGTCATAACATAACTATCTTTTTTGCTACATTTTAGACCCGAATTGCAAGTTCGGCCAACGATGTAATATTAAACCGCTAATTTTAACAACTGTAGTAGTTTCTTCTTGCATGCATATTATTACGTGGCTAGCGAAGCACACCTACGTGTTTACAATGCAATGTCGGTATGTCCGTCTGTCCGTCTGTCCGTATCTCCGTCTTTCTGTAAATCTGTCTGTCCGTGAGATATGTCTTGAACTGTAAGCAGTTTTTGAGAAATTGTTCCAACAATCTAATTCATGTCCTTTAGCTAAGCGTGCATTGATTTTGAGGCTTATAGGCAATCGATAAGCGTTTCACCTTTTCTTAATTACCTTAATAATGTAACTTTACTTATAGGCTCTACGTGATACATTAAAATGATACTACACGGTGAGACGAGTCTGAATTTGATATCAGTTCTTATCGATCAATGCTGACCTTTGACCTTTCCTGGATCACCTACAGATTGCAGCTCGACACTTTGCTATGTGTTAGCTTGCTAGGTTTATTAAATACTTTCATCGGTTGCTTAAAATTTTTTAATAACTTTTAATTAAATGTGGATTTTAAATTCATAAGAAAATGCTCGAAACTGCAAGCAATTAGTAAGCTCATTTAAAAAACGTAAGGAAAAATATTTGATCACAACAACAACCTGAGAATCATAATCTTTACACATGCTATTGATTTTAATGACTAGTAATCATACATATAGTTTTGCAGCTAAAAAATGATCGACACTTCCTTTTTCATCGACCATTAACAATCCTATGATTATCTTGTAAATGTTTAATTATATATCAAATCATAGCACTTACTGGAATTAAGTTCTTTAAGCTCAATCATCTGAAAGAATTTGTAGAATGGAGATTGTTCCCTAAACGTTGTCGGCATACTACACTCCTCTTCGGAATGTAAAATTATTTTCTCAGGATCAATTTCACTTTTGATTGCAATATCCAGGAATTCCTTCTTTCTGTTTAAAAAGGCAACATTCTTGGTAATTTCGCTTCGATATAAAAACTTTAAACCAAACAGTCTTACAAAAACAGTAAGAGTTTCACGAAGTTCAACTAAATTAAATGTTTCCTGGCATCGTGCTACAGCATCCAAGGCTACGCTAAGTATTTTTCTATCGTTTTTTGAATTAGTCAATGACTTTGAGAAAAGTCTTTTGCAGGCTGCCATGAGATGACTAGTGCAGATGAAGACGCAGGAATGCTTTGAATCAAACTTTTTTCCCTCGTTGAGAAGTTTCCAACTGTTTAGAATATAGTCTGACAGTTCCATTGTATTTATTCCTTTACATACGCCATACAGCATGCTCCAGCTCCAGTCAACCACCATTACACTCGTAAATGGTTT
>JAQIWO010001311.1:0-10550 GCA_034695405.1 Entomobrya muscorum | reverse complement strand
AAAGTAACACTTCTCAAATGAACGGACCCTTCGCAGCGAAAAATTTGGGACTTTCCTTCTCCTTTAGGGATATGATATTTTCGAGATTTTAGCTTAGATCAGTCGTGTTCGTGTAAGATCTGTTAGTTGGAGTTTGTACATGGCATATTTCTATGATTACCTTTTGCAGGTTATCACATTCCAGCTTGAAAGCAAATATTCCTTGCATAAGACAAAAAAAATACTTAACTGCGCCAGAATCAACTTTACTTTAGCCCATAAAAGTTTGCGAATCCCTATGAGATATAAATAAACTTTCTTTTCCCATTGTGTAATCTTCCGGTATTTGTATTTTTAGGACTAAGACTATCTCATGCTGCTTTTATATTCTGGAAGAGTGGAATGATGCATAATGTATTTTTTTAATCGAATGCTATCAGTGGTCAGCAGTACAACATAATTACAGGTGTGCCGAAATGTGTAGTGTAAAAGCATATTAAAGAGACTTATAGTTAGAAGAAATTAAAACAAATTTTTTTTGACAGAATTGAATTTCTTGCTGTGTGCTAAAAAAGTAGTTTAAGCATACATATTTTTGTGATGACAAGCCTACCTATGTGATTGACAAGTTTTATTTACACTCGATATATTTATTTAAGTAGCCAAGCCACAACTTGAATGGGGTTCCAGTTTATAATGACAACATAATGCATACATTATGGAGTCTAGTTTTGTCGTCTTTTTTACCACTTCGCAGAGAAAAAGTGACAGTGATAAAACAACTTCTGTGTAGCATACATGCGAAACAAGTCAAGTTGCATTAATTTGCATAAGTATTAGGAGACCACCGCGCACTGTGATTTGCATGCAATTCTTAAAACGAGACTGATTACTAAAACCTTCACTGTATCCTCAAACAACATTTTGTGATTTTATATATTCTTTTCTTCTCATTGTATTTTCATATTTCATCTGTATAATATAGCCTCATTCGAAATATTTTTTATTCGTAAAAAAGATATAAATGATTGAACCAACGAACGAACCTGTTACTTACATATATGTATAAGGAGCAATTGCAATATGCAATGCGATAAAGTAGTTTATGTTGTGATAGATAAGAAAAAGAGAAGAAAACAGTTCATCTGGACTCATTTTTTAATTCAAAGAGATATCTACTACAGCTTCTTTGGTAGTATCTCGCGTGGGTATATCTTTTATATTTTTTAAGCATTGCCATTTCATTTCTTGAAACCGAAAATGCAATTTTAAAAATCTACAATTTGCAACTACGGAAAAGTTAAACTTTAAATATGCGAAAACCCGTGCGAGCGAGCATCTTAAAAAAGGGGAAAAGCCAGTTCAAGTTACAACGTCAAAATATAAGGGTAAAAACAACCCTCATCTGCACTTTGGACAAGACGTGAGCATTACACACTTCAAGTACCAAAACCACTTACATTTATGGCGTCATCAACATTTCACTTTCGCCGTTTTTATTCTCAAAATAAACTACTACTTTAAATTCATCGTTATATATATCTGTATTTTGAGTAATGATCTCAAATGGCTAAAATGACTATGCAGTAGGTAGGTACACGTACGTACAACTTTATTATGGTTACACCAAGTACTACTACCAAATAAACTTATTGTGAATTTAATGAGAAGATCTAACCATTCTTTAACCGCTAGAAAATGATAGAAACCAGCCAAGCTTCAAACAATATTACACAAGACATGGTTAATTGCCGTATAGAAAGCGGGAACACACTCTGGCTAGTAGACAGAGACATATTAATCTAAAGTCATAATTTGTAATATTTAGTATATCAGTAAGATTCGGGGGTTGACTCGCTTCCTCTCGATTTTGCTTATTATTTTTTATACGGTTCTGCCCTTGCCTTGTTCTTACTTACCACCACTATTCTTGTAAACCCGAATTCTCGCATTCATAAATCTTCATAATTCACTTTTGTAAAAATAAATACGATAGAAAAAATAGAAGAAAGAACATTTTATACATTTAACCTTTACATAAATTTCCAATGCCTTTATAGTCTAATTACCTTTTGTTCCATACAAATACATCATGACTATCATGAGCGATGATAATGACAGCGGGATGCATGCAACAAGATTTTATTTGGCTAAAGGAAACCTTAATGAAGAAACTAAACCACATATAATTAGAATTTAGAAACATTGACGCTTGAAAGGGTGTTAAGTGTACAACAGACCGGAACATTATTAACTTGCTGTTGAATTCATTATGCGATGCGCACTTATTTTGGTTGTTTTCTGCTTCCCGTTGAATAGGTAAACTGGCTGCCGCTTTACTCATTTCCGTCTTTTTATTCTTGACCGAGGGCGATTTAGAAAAACACAACGGATAAAAAATTATTATAAAAATGGATTTTTCACTTCATTTAATTCAATATAATGCAATAAAGGGTTTTTTCCAAAAGTATTGCATCCCATGTACCTATATTGAGCAAGAACAATCTGCTTTATTATGCTTCTTTCTTTGTTCTTGCAAAACGCTTACAAGAAGTTGCTACTCGTTTAAAACCAATCTCGCTTTCGAACTCTTGGTGTCTGAGAGAAAGACAAGGACAGCAATTTTTTATTATTAATTGACGGCCGTGCGTGCGCTCTTTTCATAGTTGATGAGTTGCACTGCACCATTTTCAAAAATAAAACTATTATTATGTATTTTGTTTGTGATCAATTATTATGCAGAATATGTAATTACTGGAATTACTACTTTCAGTAGTAAAAAAAGCAAAAAGAATAGCAAATCTTTCACTTTTCATATACCATTCAATCGACTAAGGCGAAAAAGGCTTTATAATTGCAGAGCTCTTAAAAATACTAGACCTCTTCCAGGAAATAACGAAACACGGTTTGCACATTCGTTCAAGGAATAGGAAAATACAACAGAAGGATTTTGCATACCTGCGATTCTGCTTGAAAGTATATACACATTATACATATTATCATTTCTGCTGGCGAATTTAAGAATACATTTTTGGGCGTATCCTAATCCATATTCATGTAGCTCACGTTTATTTTGTTATTTACTTGTTTCCTGATCCCATGCCGTTCTCACTGTTCTAACTTTTAAAATACCTTTTTCCCATTTTTGTCTTCACTCGCTGTATTTTTTATTGTTCTAGTTAAGTCAATTTTCACCTGAGGCCACATCACATAATATATTATTGTATTTATATGCTTAGAAATTCCATGCACGCTCAGTAGGATAAGTTTTTGAAAAAAAAGATTGTTGATTGCTCGCTGCGTTTTTTTGTGTGCATAAATAAAAACAATACCAATAATTTTTCTATATTATACGTTCTAATTAATTAAATGATAATTTATTGGCTGAGTGAGAACTGCAAAAAAGGCTCCTGACAATGTCTGCCTGGAGGCTCTCTCGTCACTGCTTAAAAGTCGGATTGATGAACTGAGCGTGTCTAATGAATTCCGTTGTAATATCATTTTAATTGTTGATGAAATACGATGAGTCTTCACAATATCTTGTCGTTAGATGTAGCAAATTAGTAGCAACAGAAGAAAATGTTAAACGTGTGGTTATAGCCTTTGTAAAAATATGAGCATGCCGTGTTTCTTCCATCAAAACCTTTTTCTTTAAACTAATTAGGTATGCCGGGTATGCGGATACTTTATATTTACTCATCCTGGTTGGTCAGCGATTTTTATGCAAGATCAGCATGAAGTCAATTTTTCATTATCTTCCCTTTTCTCTGTAAAATTTCGGAATTTTAAGAAAACGGATTTTTACGACATGTGCATTGATTTTTTATGATTGAAAGTGAATTCGTGCGGGTATCATGCTGTGAGCCGTGAATCTGTATGATGCGGTGCGGCATTTAAAAATAATAAAAAGCACGGGAAAGTCTCGTGAATGCTAATGCAAATATGTATGACCGTGATTGTGATTTAGCTGACTGAATATGTTATTTTCTCAAGCACTGTATGGTATATAGTCCGAGATAATGAAATAGTTGCACAGGTTAACAACATACGACGGCTAAAATATCTTAAAAAACTAACACATCTTTACCGTTCAGACCGAATAAAGAAATTCTGTCTACCTCAATGTCTGTCTGTCTAGTAGTAGTATACCTCAAAGAGCACAAAAACTTGCAAATTACAAACCTCTGAAAACATGAACTCTGAAACTCACCGAGAAGCACCGACACCTCTGTAAATTGAAAAAAATAAGGGCGAGCGAGTCCAATTACTGGGGTCAAAGTTTAATTATTCGACTTGAGGCATAATTACATTAGTACAACCATTACAACGGCACTACAATATTAGTTTACTATCACAAATTCACAGGGCACCACAAAGCAAAGCATAATTTAGATGACCGTGATGTGATGATGACCATTGTCCTATACTGTATGCGTACGCACGGTCGTAGGGAAAAGTAAACCTACATAACCCAGACCACCTTTCAAAACCGTTTTCGTCGATAGCTTCTTCTGCGCATGTAAACTGATAGTTTGTATGTTTGAGTTCGAGTATTGCCTTGTTATATAGTGAGCTGAATTAGGCTGAGCATAGGCTTAATTCAAGAAAGAAAATTCGAAAGGCCAAGGACAGACTTTTGTTCTTTCCATAATTGCAGTAGAGTACATTCTACTTTCTCTACGTATCTTCCTACTAGAAATATCACTACTTATATTTAATTTGCCGGTGTACTTTGTTAATAATATTCCTCATCATGATCGACTGACAGAAAAATTAATTATTTAGCTATATAAAAACTGCATGAAACTATCACGTTTGATGTTGTTCGTTAGCAATGAAAAACTTTGTTCAAACTGGAACTGGACATGTTGACTGCACGGTTTTTTGGTTCTGCTCTGCTTGATTGTTGTTTGTGGATTTATATACATATTGCATTACCGAAGTAAAATTATGTATTTTTCCTCTTTGAATTGACGTTGCACAGTTGCATGTTCATACATACACAAAGGTGTAAAGGTGTGCATAAATAATTATAAAGCAATAAAAGAAAGGGTATAGACGAGGTAAAGAGTTAACGGTGATGGCATGATGGAGTAAGTAAGGTTGACAGGTGGGTTTGCCAAAAGCAAAAAGCTATCACTTAGTTAGAAAGGTGCAACGTGCAACACTCGTTTGTTGGTTACGCTTTGGTACTTTTTTTAGAAGCAGAAGAACACTTACTCTGTAGAGTAGTTTTAACCGGAGTAGTAATTAGTAATTACCATCAAAACCAGTGGCAGTAGCGCCATGTGTGAGTGTAGAGCCATGCATCTGTAACCAACCAAACATTTGAGATGCTCTTAGGAAAACTAATTGTCTGACCAACTAAGTTTCGTCTTATGTATAATTTGACCCGTGTGCGTTCCAAGTATACACCCTGATTAATATTAATATACACTGAAGAAAATAATGTTTTAAGCGTTATACCATAGGCGGTTCTATTGGGGAATTTAGCGTTTTCATTTTCATTAATGGCCTTGGTTTGCCTACTCTCTGATAAATTGATAGTTTTAAAAATAGAACTACTTGCAATTCTCGTGAATGACAATAATGATTATGTACATATAAAAGAGAATCATGGATAGCTGAAATTAAACTGCATCCATTCCTTTTTCAATTTCATTGTCTTCAACTTCTCACTAACAACAAATAATGTATTTAAATTAGTGAACTTTGTGCAGTACTCGAGCTAACTAATAAAATGGAAATAATATTTAAAGAATGGTAAATTGTTGAAAGCAATTTAAATGAACTACCTAGCTAGGTACCTACCTTTATTTATTGCAGCGTTTCTAGTCGAGCTATCCATTACAAACATTTCTTTCCTATCTCAGAATAAAAGGTTTGAATAATGTTGTGGCATATTAATTAGTACGGAGAATGAAGAAGGTAATTAAATAATGTTTCATGCCCATGCCATAGAAGGTTTTTCGAAACCTAAAGACTCATAATCTTTGACATCGCATACTTCAGCATCAATGCTGTTCAACTAACAAGAAATTGAATAATTATGCTCGAGATACGAATCGACAGGATCCTTACAATAATTTTACATGGATAACCCCTCTTCTGACAGGCGTGATGGTTTATGGCTTATAACATTATGCATTGCTATATGGAATATCATAACACAAAATGCTTTGATTAGCTAACCACTTATCATTATGGTTTAGAGAGACCTCTTAAATAACAAATGTACCAAATTAACTATCCATCACTCTTTCATAAATTTATACATTGTAATGGAATTTACTAGACTGAAACTTTCCCAAATTAAAGTTTCTCGAACATAATGAAGAATGAGCGGAAATGCACGTACAACACATCATCCAAATGAGATATCAGATGGTAGAAAAATGGGTTTAAATTAATAGTCTTTCAAATAACGTAGGTATATAAGCACGCAGTCCATAAATACTGTAAAATGTAATCCACAGACACAGTACATTATAAGCAAACACGGTCGCATGCGGTGCAGACAGATACAATGAAACACTATTCCTTTGTTCATTGTCCAGCAAAGCCGATCTCAGGGCAAGGTGAAACATAAGTGCAAGCAAATTGTATATTGTGTATAACAGGCTAGTTAACTACAATTTATTATAGTGCAACAAAGAGTTATTTATACTATGCAGAATAATGAAAATTTGTATACAATGTATATTTCTCAAAGGTTAATATTTATTACCTTTAAGGTTAACAGAGTCAGCAAATGCAATAAAAATTATAACATAATCATCATCAGCCTTCATAAAACAAATGACTGAAGGTTTCTTTCTTCCTTTTTTCTATTACTCTCGCCTTTTTACCGACAACCACAAGAAACAACACACCTTTTACGATTTATACGCATGCTCGTTGCTCATCTTGCCAGTTAGAGCGAACAAAACAGTTTTACATCCTTCGCTAATTTTCCTGATATTTGCGTTTACTTAAGATTCACTTCACTTCATGAAATGGAAATGCAAAATGAGTCGAGTGACTTTTCATCATAAATGGTTTGCAGGAGAAACTAAAAACCGCTTCACTTTATGCAACAGCCCTCATGTTGCCATTGTCTGTTTAAAAAAGTTTAATATTGAATTTGTATGCATGGACCACTTCTTTTCAGGAAAGGAGGAAAAGATATAATGGTTATCAAAACATTGGAGCTTTGGTTCGCAACTTCAAATAAGTATATATTATAGTTGAGTAGGTAAGTTACAAAATGTGCTCAGCAGTTTGCAAAGATGAGAGATTTATCTAGTTATTAACCCTCTGCACAGTTCACAAGCAATTACGTGCCTGGTTAATTTGCATAAAAGACTGCAACCTTATTTTTGTTAATGCCTGGTTAATGCATTAAACATTAGCAAATATAAATCTGCAAGAAAAAATTAAGACTCGTTGCTATCTATTTATGAATGGAAGGTTATTCTTTCTAACAGCAGGTTTCATTTCATGCACTTAAAATCGAGCTTTCAAAGTTAATTAATAAACAAACAACTCATAGTGCCAGGGCCAGGGCCATTCATCGTTCGTCAAACTTTCTGTCTACTAGTCAGGAGGCACAAGTCGCCTATTTTTTTTCCAGCACCTTGATTGACCACATCTCATCTTGAGATTTCAGAGTTTCAGACATTTAATTTTATACAAAGGTTGGATCTTGTTGGATGTTATATCTTACTTTGTATGCAAAGCAAAATGTATTTTTGAGCAACTTTGTTTGCATGTATTTCGCGTTGGTTTTCATACACAAACACAGGGAATGATGCTCAGCTAAATAATGACATTTTATGGGAGAATGAAAGCATATCTAAAATTAAAAAAAGTTGATTACAAAAACGGAACTGATATATATCCTTCACCTTCATTCAACGTCTTAATTTTCTTTGTTGATTTTGCAGGCCTAAAACAGGACTTGCCTATTCTGTACTATAGCGTAAGATGTAAGGAGCTAGCAGTAAAATGGGGTGCGATGTGGGTGTAACGAAAATCTTACGAACGACGAAGTTGGAAGAACAGCGTCCAGAGCTACGACAGTGCATCAAGAGAAACGATAACAACATCAACGTCATCTCTATGTTTTTCGATAGATGCGCATTTATAATGATATACTGAAAACCTGTGCAGTTATAAATAAATGGAAAACTTCCCTCTGTTACTGATCAACCTCATTAAAAATGGAATCCACCAAGGGCCTTAGTGGCTCAGTTGGCTGAAGTCTCTGGAGTTTCTCCGGAGATATCAAATTATTCGTCTACTGGCCTGCTAAGTCCCAAGGTGTGATTACTAATTAATCATCAATCAAAGGAGAAGATCAGTATGCACACAGAGACTTTATGTGTGATACACTCATAAACTTGTGCGTCGGACTGCGAAGCTACCAACAACCGTATGAAGAAAAACTTACACAAAGAAAGATGCGATATAATATAATATGACTATGGCATTAAAAATGGAAACATGTCCTAGAAAATAAATTATGTTTTGTTTCGATTACTTTAGTTTCAGACTGCCAGGTTATGGAAGGCTCGGAATACTAACATTTGGCGGAGGAAATTAATAATTGTTGGAAATCTAAATCTCCCCTTAAGAGGGTAATTTACAAAATATATATTACAACATATTATATTTGTCGGAAGAAAGCATTGAAATGGTCTTTGAGCGTGGTCTGTTCCATGTCTTCTTGGCCTTTTTAACCTCTTTGTTTAGTGTTTTACTTACATGAATATGCAACACATTGACGCAGAGAAGGATACAAAAAAGTCAACAACCTACCTTATAGGCGCACACTCTAGTGGACATCAGTTGGATTTGTGACGTGATTACCTTGAAGTATTTTTTTGAATGAAGCCATCATGAAGCATCGGACTTGAGTTGTTTTTCTATTATTATCAATCTTATTTAAAGATAAAAACCAGACAAATATTTTAAAAGTATGTAATGTTTTAATTTCATTTTTACGATAGACAAAATTGTGAATCGATTGCGAATAAATATTTTATTACGATTATTTTTTATTAGAAGACTTGTATTCTACAACTGAAATGTTTTATCAGTTAGGCCAAATATGATAAGCCTTTTTAACAATGCATATTTTTACTGTAGCGATACATGACATTATAGTATAATATACGTATAAAAGGAGAGATAAAATGATCTCGTTCAAATTTTTACACTAAATGATAAACAAGAGAATAAAGAGAAACGACACAACTTCGTTTATACATAGATTTGCTACGAACAAAAAAAAAACTGGTTGCTTGCTCTTCAGTTTAGTATAAAGCAAGATGTTCGATCTCGCTCTAGTCATTTCTTCAAATCCATGCGCTTGCCTGCCGGCTTGCATCATTGCACATGATATTGACGACTGTGTTGTGTGTATTGTGAATCCTTACGCATTTACAGGCTTGAAAATATTAAACCCTGTTGCTGCTGTACTGATAATAGTTCCGGGAATCTGAGAATGCCAGTGAATCTCCTTTATGTCTTGTTGACCTTGGTGTACAAACATGAGTTGGGGCGGGACATCCTGTTAAAATGAACAAAAAAACATTGGTGCATGAGTTAACAATAAAGTAATAGTAACATTGAGACATAGATCAAAAGGAGAGCACATCTTGTCAATTATCTGACAGATCTACTAATAAATCAACAATTATTGCCTCAACTGTCTACACACCTCTCCATTGTGGAATACGAAGTAGTTTATTGCCCATCGAAGCTCGAAGAAATACATTAGGATAAATTGGAAATAAAAAATAAATAAATATATATATATGCATTACGAACCACATCGTCATCAGACTTTTCTTCTGGATCGCGTTCCACGGCCAGGTCCCAAATAGCCACTTGGTCGTCCTCACCGGCTGTTGCCAGAACACTAGATTCATGAGGACTCCATTCAACTGAACAAATCGGAGCTTTGTGATGATGTTTAAACTCCGCAACACTCTCCCCGCTACTAAATGACCGCAGATCCCACACTCGTAGAGTACAATCATCCCCTCCTGAAGCTATAAAGGGGTCCTTCCGATTCCAGTGGATGACGTTGATATCGTCTTCATGGGCATTTTCCTTTTTGAGCATGGCTCCCTTCTTAGAATTTTCTCTTGCGTCCCAAATGCGAATACTTTAAAACATAACATTAAATAAAAAATATAGGATCTCTAATATGATTATCCACGTCGATATAGTGTGAGTTAAGATTATATTATTTATATTAATATGAATTGCTAAGACTCACGATTTATCAACTGAGCAAGAGGCAAAAACATGCTGCTCGTTGGGAGACCATTGGATATCCTCGACTGATGCTTTGTGGTCGGCGAATGGTCGTTGATCCACAATCCAAGATGACTCGTGTGGACGCCAAATATGAATGAATTTAGTACTATCACCAGTAGCCAACACCCCTTAAGAGTCAATTTAAATCATGTAATTTATATGAATCATATATAATCACTTCACTTTACTTTACTATTATAATCTCTATGAATGTCAATGGAATTAATTTCCTTATATGTACAATGTACGAAGGTATCCAAATG
>JAQIWO010001310.1:0-10554 GCA_034695405.1 Entomobrya muscorum | reverse complement strand
CACGAATATTTGCTCAACGATTTTTAAAAAGTCTCTTTATTTATGAGAAGAACTTTAAAGTCTCTCTGTTAATGAACAGCCCCCTAATCTTTCAAAGCAACGATAGTATATATATATGTAAACATGCGTACCTACATATAAGTCGCTTCCAAATTGCTTAAAAGTTATCCCTACAAAATTAGATTTTTTTTTGCATAGGCGAATTCTCAGGTACGTAGGTACACATGGGTACACGCACACAGGTAGTGTTTTTTATAGGGATGTCGGCGTAATTGACGCACTGAATTAATTAAACGGCAGACCAGAGAGAGATATGCTTTTGAACAATGTTTCTTCTCTACTCATCTGCCTGGCAGGGACATGGTCGTGACGATAGCCAAAATTGGAATGCGGTGGTTTGTAAACTTGACAACTAAAAACTCTTCTGTGCGCTGATTGACGGATGTTTTCATGATGATGATGATGCGAAGATGAAACTCTTTTACGGGAATGGATGGAGTATATATGGTTTTATTACTAGGTTGTGTGTCGCTTGGCAAAGCAAATTAGTATGCAAATTTTCAAGATGATGGGGAGATGCGTGCGTGAAGGAAGCTTCTTCTTTTGCGAAAAATTACATAAAAAAATGATTATATATTTTTGTTAGCACTTGTGTTGTACGTACGGGACTTCTTCTTGAGAGAACGTGATAACGTGACAGTTTTAAATGGATGCTTGTAATAATAATAATGTTCTGTGTCTGGCCACTCTAAACTCTAAAGAGTAAGCGATAGTATTACATTATATATGCTTTTAGCCGGGGAGAATAATAATAAAAAGAAGAAGGATAAAAAGAGGAAATTATTGGTAGGCCATTAATCTTCCAGGTGGATTTGTCATTTGCAGAAACATATATATAAAGCTTTAATAGAAGACGGAAGTTGGATTAAGGATGTTGGGTGAACCAGACCAGGAAGTAGGGAATAAATGACAAGTTATACATCATATTCTCTAATTCAAATTAATGTAAAGTTAGACTTGGGGATTACAAAAGCGCCCTCTACTAGGTTGTCTTTAAATAATTAATTTGAATTCGTGGAATGGAAGTTTAAAGAAGTCGACATTAAATAAAAATATAATTCAAGAATTTGAGTAGTTTCAACGCCACAATTTTTCGAAATATACTTGCAATTTAGGTAAACTGATATTGATTCCGGATTGATCCAAGATGTAGCATTTAATTGCCCAAAATAGTAATTCAC
Organism: Entomobrya muscorum; assembly: GCA_034695405.1. Lineage (NCBI taxonomy): Eukaryota > Metazoa > Arthropoda > Collembola > Entomobryomorpha > Entomobryidae > Entomobrya > Entomobrya muscorum. Next base: position 9,313 of record JAQIWO010001310.1, on the reverse strand, counting down.
GTGTGATAATAATCCGATTAAATTATTGTGCTAATTCTTCATAATATTTTAAAAACCTGACTGGATATAATATACGTATGAGCTTCCTAGCAGTCTGTGGTCACACCCCAGAAATATATGCCTTGTTGTGTAACAAAATCTATAAAAAAAACAAATTTGAAAACAACGCTTTAAAACTAAGTTGCATAATAAGACACATTTGAATTTTATTTTGCACAATATTTTTTAATGCCAATCTTCCTTTTAAAATGGAAGCCTTCCAAAACAGTAATCATAAAAACCAGCAATAAAAAACACCCTGTCTGGTTTTTATTATTTTTATTATTATACCTTCTACATTTACCTCTTGTCATTCTCCCATTTGAATTTTTTTTTCTTCGCTAAAAAAACCGCAGTCATGCGGAAATATCAACAGCACCAGCACCAGAAGAACATCATATCACCCATCTTAATTTTATTGTCAAAAAATTTTATATCTATTTTTTAGTTGTACTTACCTCTCACAATCAGCCACAATAAAAAATGAAAAACTTGTTCCGATCTTTTTTGAATTGCTTTATAATGTGCAATACTGTAAGCGATTATATCTTCAAAGTCGGCAAGTAAAAGCACTCTCTGAGAATATAAAAAAACACTTGGCTTTTGCCAATATCTCTGAGGAAGAATCTTAATCTCGTTTTTTAACCACCGCATATTACCGTTCAATATTTTCAGTTACTTTATTATTTTCATAGCTCATATCAAACAACTGTCGCGTATATATACTTTTTTTTATTGCGTTGTCGTGTTTCCATTTTCCATTATTGAAAGAGCCCGATGTCATAATAATAACAGACAACAACATTGTAAAATATGAACGAAATAGATAAGATAAGTTTAAAAGAGAAAATGAGAGACGAGAGAGTCTTTAAAATAGAAATTGCAGAATTTGTTGCTACTGGTAATGATCTCTCGGAAAAGATATGCTTATCACTTTTTCATTTGGTTGTCAACACCCATTTATTTTCCTTTAGAGAGCTCGACTTGTCGGCGGTATACTCACTTCTCTCTGTAAATGATTTATAAGTTTCAAATTGCGTTCGTTTTTCTTAAAATCTTAAATGTGTAAAGTAACGGCAATATTTGCTGAGAGAAATATATAATGTGAGATAGAGGGGGATTTCCTTGGGAGGTTTTAAATTTTCTTGAGGGAAGTAGTAAATTAAGAATTTATCATTTAACCGATGGAAACTCTATGATTTGAAAATGAGTGTATGACAATTTTTTTATGGATACTTTTATACTCTCTGGATACATAGTTTTTTAATTTTCGTGTATTTCCTTGTCTTGTTAATATTTAGCAATAGCTTAGACTTAAGAGATAACATATCTACAGACTCGGAAGCTCTCTAAGTCGGTCTTATGTAGCTAATGCCACTGAAACCATCCAATCTTAAATTTCGAATTGAACATAAAAAATATAAAATTAGGCCCTCCACTACATCTCTTCGTTTTTAACTTCCCCTTTGCCTGCCAATATCCCCCTTCAAAAAAATCTAAATAAAGTCTAAATTCAATCTTACTGCTAACCTTTAAATTTAGAATGAATCATCACAATTATTTAAACAAAGTAATCAAACATCAGAATTTTTTATTTTTAGCATAATTTCCTTCCGCGCAGATGAAGAATAATGTTGGAGCGACAATGAAAGATTTATTGAAAGTAAGAGAAACATTTCTTCTTTTGAAAATTCTAGGCCAAGGTGGAAACTCTTCCTCTTTCTTTTTAAATATTATAACTATTCTTGAATTTATCTAATCAAAATGTCATCATCATTTTTACGTCTTGTTTGTCGCAACAAAACCTCTTTTGAAAAAAAGGACTATAAACAGACACAGCCATAACTTAGCATTGACTTCTTTTTGAAAAAAATATACATCCATTTAATGTTGTAACTCCTTCTATTTAAGAGTTCACTAAATAAAATAACAACTACACTTGAGAATAAATAAAAGGAAGCACCCAATTTCCGTTTAGTTGACAAAATATTTTTTGGTATATCCTGTTGTCATTGTGGCTGTCATTAGAGCCTTTGATTGTTGGAATGATTACATTACGATGACTAGATTGCGTGTGTGTGTGGTTTCTTTGACAATAAATTTATCTCATCACGTCAACATACCTAAATACTAAGTAGGTGTAAAAAAATTTGAAGGAAAAAAATATTTAAGGGAGAATCAAATGGCAGTAATTTTTTCTCATCGTTACTTGGTAAAACGGTAGTGGCGACAATGACAATTTTTGAATTCCTGTTTGGATTAGATAAAAAATGATCTTCTATGTTAAGCCCCAACGAAATATTTTCCTTTGCGCAACTCTTATATTTCGCTTTTGTTTATTATTTTATTAACTGTGATGTCGATGTTAATACATTTTTTCTCACGTGGGAACAACAATATAACTATTACAGCCATTGTTACAAATTGGTATGGTGGTGACGAGGATATAAATATTTTTGGTTTACGGTTTCATGGACAAAAACATTTTTATTTTTTGGGTGACGACGACGACGACGTAATTCTTTGTAAAGAAGCCATGTAATTCGTACACCGTTTTTGTGCGGTTTCGTTTGTGTAATGGCTTTTTACAGAGATATAACGTGATGCTAAATGGTACGTGTGTAAAATGCTGTCCATTAAAAGGTGTTTAGCATCAGAAAGAGAAAAATTTTTTATGACGTTTGCCAGGGAAATAATCATTTATATATTTATTTTGATACGTGAGTTGTGAGCAAAAACGAGATGTTTAAAAAGATGAACTTGACACGACACGACAAGATGACAACGGTACCGTACACGGAGAAGCTGTGATGATGATGACTATTTTGTAGGTTTATTTATTTAGGTAGATGGTGTAGCAGGTACAGCCGTAAAAACTTATATTTTCTGGTTGGGTTTTTATTAGGATTATATAAAAGAATTTTAAATTTAGGAGTCGAGTTTTCTTTTTTCTCTCAAATGGATAGTTACGGTTTGTCAAGTTCATCGTAGATTTTATTTTAAATAACAGTGAGTACGGCAGCACAATAATAGTGTGTAAATGTGTTTGTCGGAAGAAACGATGGGAATATGAAGTAGCTGAGCAAAAGGAATCATTAGCGAATTTTTATCTCTAAAGTTTTGGTAGCAATTCGCATAATGTTTTTTGCTATTAGTACTTGATGAATACTAATTAGGATAAATTAGGTGGTAAATAATAATAAACATGAATTTTTGTCGAAACAATTATTGCTGTAAATGTGGCGCCTGTAATAATTTTATGTTTTTTGGATAATGCTTTGCGGGGGTGTAAACAAAAAGAAGCAAATTATGTAAGCAAAATTAGGCACGTAAAATATTTTTGCTAAAAGCGCAGATTTTTTTTAAATGATGAGAATAGAATGCAAAGTTGTCGTTTTTGTAGAATTTTTAACATTTAAAACTAATGAAACAAAGGTAGATAGTCTGAAAGTCGTAATTGGCTAATTACATAATTTAAAGGTTTTTTCAGTAGATGAGTCATGCCAAAAAGTTAAAAAAGAATTTTAATGAATAATTAAAGAAAATAGTTTTTGATAAATTCAAACGCCAATGTATGCTTTGTCGAACCTAAATATGTTTTGAACTGGAAAGATAATTTGTCGAACAGGAATGTATAAATATTTACCCACTTTAATCTGAATTCGTCTTATATAAGTTGTAATTGCAACGTTTAACTTGCTTAGTTCCCAATTTATCCATATTCGCGAATAAATAACATAAACAATACTTTAAAGTTTATTCTCAATTCAAAAAACCCGGCGTTAGTCAACCGAGCCGATACAGCAATTTAAACAAAAATATTTTGTGCTACTGTCCTAGTCTCTTCTTCTTCTTTCGTCCTCCTCCCCCACTCATTTCACCGTTTTTTAGTCTCTCTGCAAAAACCCATCCGACAAAATTATTTTACCTTCAAAGATCATCTTTCTCTATCTCATCCTATCTTCTCCTATATAAACCCTTAATCTAAAGAATACTACTACTAACCATAATAAGATGATGACTTGCGGAAACCTACGTTTTTTCAGCTCATGTTACAGCATCTCATTGCAAAGTATACAGAAAATGCAATGAACTTTTCTTCTTTTTTTGTTTCAAATCCGTCAACCGTAACGAAGAAAAAAAAACTTTTTTGTGTAGAAAAACCCCAGAGAAGTAGAGAAATCCTTAGAAAACCCCAAGTTAAAAATACATCCTACAACAACTATCCTGAGACTTGAAATTTACACTTGAAATTGTATATATACCCATTCGTCATAATATTATCTTTCTTTATTTTGAATTTTTTTTCAAGTGCAATCCATTCTATATCTTTCGTCTCTTTTCCTGTTACTTTATCTTCTCAGGAAAAAAAACTTTACCTACATTTTACATTTTTCCTTTTTTTCTTGTTTTTTTTTCCTCTTTACATAATGACTTTTGCATGTGCAATGCTTATATAATGTGTGTAAAGAAGGGGTACAAAAAAATTAAACAAAAAAAAATGAAGAAGAAGCCGTAATTGTTAGGATGAGAGCCTTATCATCATCGTCAAGGTATGATTGCATAAGAGATGATCCGCTTTTTGCATCAGAGATAACTGTAAAAAGTGAAGCCTTTCTTTATTTTGAGAAAATTATTTTTCATGGTCGGCGTCAAAAACAGACAATTTTATAGAAAAATTACAGACGAAATAAAAAAATTAATTGTGAAGTTGAATAATTAAACATTTGTGTTAATTATGAATCGGCGAAAACAATATTTTATTGTTGATATTTTTGTCATTCTTGAAGGATGATATAAAATGTGGATGATAAATAAAGAGACTATCTTATATTTTCTTCTTCAGAGTTTCGAGAGAAGTTCTCTGGTGCCCCATTTTTCACGCCTGGTTACCCAAAAAATGTCTCGACATGAATTTTTCGTCGGCTTTGGCTGATGATGATGGTCACACCGCGAGAGAGAGAGAGATGTGGGGAGTGTGCACATTGTAACAATGACTGATTTACTGATGATTGTTGCATTTATTTAATGTATTTTCAAGAAGCCTTGTTTACCATTTTTTCTTCGGGGGATTTTTTTTACACGTTTACACAGGTGTGTAGTGCATTTTGTTGTTGATTGTTGTGTCCTTTTCACGGAACTGTGAGTAATTGTATCACACACGGGAATAATGAGAGGAAGAAGAAAGAATTTTTATAAAGATTGGTTTGTTAGCACGGTTATATTTTTCGGGGTAAAAATTGAAGAGAAAAAAACATTAACTGTTAGGAATTCACGCTTATTTTATGAGTGCAAAATTGGTTTGGTGAGTGTATGATGTGTGATGTGATGTCCCACTTGTTTCCGGTTCGATGCATATCCGATTGTTTATGATGACGCAATTGTTGAAATGTGATTTTTGAAAAAGATGAGAGCAAATTTTTGTTGAAGAAATGGTTTGTTAATTTGGTTTTATTATTTTTGTGTTTTTTTTGATAGGATGAGAGCACCAAACGTCTACAGAGCAGATTACTCTGCTGGACCATACTACTCCACCTCATCTATGTATTCATACTCGCCGGTAAGTGGGGGATTTAATTAATTAAAGGATTAAGAGATTAAGTGTTTACATTAAATGGTAGAGGATTTTGAAATGAATGATCATGATGTTTTTTTGTAGACGAGTGCGAGTGATTGCCCGGAACATGGAAGGTCGAGAAAGAAGATCACAGTCATTCTCACAACTTCCATCATTCTAGCCACACTTGGTGTTCTCAGCATCGCAGGCGTTGCCGCATATCTTGGAAGTAAGATTGGGATAAAAAATATTTAGCTAATTATGAAATCTGGAGAGAAAAACCGCATATGAATTATTATTTTGAAAATACAAAAAAATGCTCATATTATTATTTTTTAAATGTTTAATTTTGACGCCGCTTTTTTATATAAAATAGAGTTTAAAAAGTATCAGTAATAGAAAGGTGAAATGGTGGCTGTGTCCAGGCATCAGGAACCTTCCTTGAGTCCCGCAAACGGACTTTTTGGAATAAAAACCCGGACCAGCAACGGGTTGAAAGATTGATCGGAATCCCGCAAACGGGTTACAAACGGCGAATGAAAAATCCCGGATTTATAAAAAAAATCAATAACGGGTGTCCCAATTTTCTGGAATCCCGCAAGCGGGTCACAAACGGCCGAAAAAATCCCGGATTCTTTTTTAAAAATTCCGGATTCTTGTTTTTTGCCCGCCTGGTGCCGGCCAAAATCCCGGATTTTTTATGATTTTTTTTTGCCCGCCTGGCGGCAGCCAAAAAACCCGGAATTTTTTCGCCGCGATCCCGCAAACGGCGTTTGTGCGTTTGCGAAGATTCCTGGTCCCTGGCTGTGTCAGAGTGGATTTATAAGAATTAGGTTCAGTGAAAAGAAAACTGTGGTCTAGATTAGAATGCCATTTAAAATTTTCGTCAATGCTAATATTCTAAGTATAGCCAAGTATCAAATGTCTCGTAAGTTTCTAAAGAATTTCCAGGTCTGATAGTATATTCCAAAATGTACGACAAATGTATGTATTCCAACAAAAAATAGATATAATTCGCAAAAAAATGTTTAGTTAGAATGCCAGTTTTTCCTCACGGTCCTTTTTTGCGCACGCCAATCTAATTCAGATTCAGATTAACGATGTAAGATGCAACGGATGGAAAAACAATTGAAAAAAAATTATCTATGAATGATTACCTATTTCTATTGAATTTTAAACCCTTTTAACGGACATTTTTCATGCATTTTTTAAGTATGCATTTTAAGGAAAGACACAGTTAATCGAACAATTGAGCTCTTATGCTTGTCCCAGACCTTTGTCCTGCATTCCGCCATCAAAATATATTATCACGTCTCAATATTATTTTTACACAATCAATATTGAGTATATTTATTGATTTGTATACCTAAAGGGATTAATAGCCACTAAATACAAATATCAATCCAAAACAATAAATTTATCGCCGTTAAATATTGAATGCTTGAGTCGTGTAAAACATAAAAACATGCGGGGAGACACACACACACAAAGACTGTGCGAGTCGTGTAAATAGCTTTTAAAAACATTAAATAATATTTTATTTTCAACCCTTTCATTCCTTTTCATCATTATAAGCATCGTCTTAATTTCTTTAGCAAACAAAATGGAACAATTTCATTACCATCTCTTCTATTTACAAAAAAAGAATATTGCCATGAAAACAAAACACCATTCATTAAACATATTATCCTTTAGCCGTCACCCAAAACAAAAAGATGCAACTGTTTAACAAATTCATTGACATTCTTCTTAACTGACCATCAAATATGAATAGAATCAATAAGACCAATAGATGGATAGCTGTGAAGACAAGCAGTGACGGCTGACCAATGGTCAAGCTCAAGTATTTACGAGTATTTAATCTAATCACGCGTGTGTGTGCCTCTTCATTTTCGTAATCGATGTTAAATGCAAAGCAAAAAGCTAATAATTTGTTACAAGACCATACACGCAAAAAAAAATTATGATGACCAATGGTCATTCATTAAGAATACTGCGGAGTGATGGTCAAATATAAGTAGGTAGGTAGGTAACGTGAGACATAGATTATGATTATTATGCATGTCTCATGTATAATAATTTGTATGCGTTTTAAGTTCGAGGTTTTACGGTACATGAATATATTCTGGTGCTCACGAATGACCTTTTTAAATAATTTTTTTTGCAGTTCTGTCCAAAAACATAAGCAACAATGCAAGTCAGTCGACAGTGGAGGAAAGCTATTTGCAAAGTGGGAGTGAAGGAGGTCGCCTCGGTGGAGGAGGCAGCTATCCCATCACCACAACGGAGGAAAACTCCGAGCTAATATTTACAACGAATGATGACCTGCTTGGGAGTCTGGACGCCATGTTGGAGGGCGACAGTCTTCTATCGGGAGATCTCACAAATTCACAAATAAGCAGTAATCATAATAGGATAAGCAGCAGCAGTACAGCAAAGCCTGTGTCGACGTCGTCGACAGTGCCTCCAAGGATTATTGAAGGTCATCATGCATCTTCCACGGGAGGAAGTGTGCAGCGTGTTAATGCGATAGTTAATAACAATGACCTTCACATGCTTCATCAGAATCCGAATATGGTGACACTTCATCCTCCGCATGATGACGGGGAGGAGAATCATGTGAGGATGTTTACGGAACCGAGTCAAACGTCGACGGTGAAGCCGGTCACGCAGAGGAATCATCGACAGAGATTTCCGCTGACGAATTCGCATAGTTTGGGGCCATCTTCTTCTTCGACGACGACAACGACAGTTGGGACGACCACGGGGGAGGAGAAGAATGAAGCGGAAATTATTCATCTGTCGAATCCAGAGAATGCGAAGAAGCCGGGTGAGATTGAGTCGCTGTTGAAGGAGGATCATCATGTGACACCAAGCTCGGTGGGGTCGACGAGAGGTACTACTACGACGTCCACGACGACAACGAGTACAGCGGTAAATAGGATTGATGACCTTCGAGTGAAAACGCCGAGTAATAGTAATCATCGGGAGGAAGATGAAGAGATCGAGGTCTACGTTGATAACCAGAATAGGAGACATGACGCCAAAATGCCTATCGATCAGGAGGACGATAGCGAGGACGAAGAAAACCGGAGCACGGACTACGATCAGTCAAGATTAGATGGGATAAGCCCAACAATGATAAGCAGATTAGATCAACAGCAGCATCCGGAAATGCCGTTTAAGCCAATTCATCCGATTATCAGCTCAGAAAATGACTATGGTGGAGGCAGTACCATTATTCCAATGATGGGGATTGGAGGTGGGGGAGGTTACCACAATGGGAATGGCAAGCTGCCCATCAAGTTTGATAGGATAAGACCGGAGTATTATGACAACCAGCCTTGGACGCCGTTGCTGGATAAGCCGAATTTGGATAAGCGGCCGAGAGTTGAGGTGGATCTTGGAGGTGTCGGAGGAGGTGGGGACGAGAATAAAAAGGAAGAAAGGGGAGGTGGCGGCGCTAGTTCAGGTGCCGGTGCCCCTATATTTTCCAGCACGGAACCAATCATAGTTTGGAATTCTGAGGAGCCTGAGCAGTTTGCAGGAGTTTCTCACGAGTATCCTCCGAGGAAAGGAGTCTACAATTATTCGGGGAGTGGAGGAGGGCTTCACGACATGATTTATGGGGGAGGTGGAAACTTCACGGTGGGAACGTACTACGGATATGGGCATGACAGTGGCGGAGACAACTCGAGAGAGGGAGGTGGACATAAT
>JAQIWO010001309.1:0-10554 GCA_034695405.1 Entomobrya muscorum | reverse complement strand
CAAGATCTCGCTCGTCGATTCATTTTATAGCAAGTTGCATTGCATTGCATTTTAGAGGCGACAGAGAATCTGATTATATATTTCCATTCAGTGTGTTCACAATTGTTGATTATGTATTTTACCTTTTGTTCTGTAGCAGTAATCAGACTGGTATTGGATTCCTCCGGTGGTCACCATTCTTGGCTTCGTGTCCGTAAAGCAATGCCATCGACTGTCTGCCTTGCACTCCAAGAATCTCGTGGGATCACAAAGACCACTTCCTGGTGTCCCGTACGACGCCCTCTTCAGAATCGCCAGCAGTTTGTACTTGTTCGAGGAAGAGGAATCTAGATTCTCGATCCAGTTCCGCACATAGTTGACAGTTCCTCATGAAATTGACAGCGGTCCCCTAGTCCCAATCTGAAGTAGTCAAACGCCTTATCCCGTTCATGAGCTAGTTTCGAGTCCAGCAGTGTGCCTTCGCACTTGCCATACATCGCCCTATTCCTCCTTTCTCGACAAGCAAAGTCCAACTGGGGAGTATACATTTCGCAGGTCGAATCATAACTGACCACTCTATCGCTGTAGTCCTCAGAGCAGACAAAGTCCAAGTTGTAGCAGATATAGCCTCGTATACTCGAAAAACTACCCGAAGAAAGCACCCAATGATTTTGCATGAGCCGGGAGTCGCATACAAGCCCGAGTCGCATGAAAGTGAACCTGTCAGAGAGCCACAATAAAAGTGAACCTGGCAGAGAGCCAAAATGAAAGTGATCCTGGCAGAGGCTCAAGATTCTTGTCCAGGGTGGGATCCCATAGGTCCAGTCTGGAAGCGACGGTTCATTCGATGATGATGGGAATTGGGCGGGGGAGGTTACCACAATGGGAATTGCAAGCTGCCCATAAAGTTTGATAGGATAAGACCCGAATAACATGATAACCAGCCTTGGACGCCGTTGTACGCTAAACCGAATTCGGATAAGAGGCCGAAAGTGGAGTTGAATTTGGGGGGCGTGGGGGGAGGTGGGGATGAGAATAAAGAAGGGAGAGGGAGGAGGTGGTGGTGGCGCAGCTGCCAGTGCCCCCATATTTTCCAGCACGGAATTGACAAATTTAAATAGGTGTATTTTTTATGCTTGTTTTTTCTAACAACAACTAACCTAACTATTTTGTTTCAAGTTTTAGCACCTCCTTCGACCGCTGAAAATGAAGAAGGACAGGAGTTCATAATAATGTAATAACTTTGGTTGTTTTGCAGGCGCTTATTCTCAAGTCCATCTCAGACGACCACATTCCTGTGACGCATTATAATGTTATGAGGGAACCGGTAATTATTTTGTGTATAAGTGTACACTTCCAGAGACGACGCATGATAAGCATCATCACAAGGCGCCTCAGGGTCATCATAAAGCGATTGAGTGTGTGTGATAATGATATATGAGTGATGATGCTAATAAGCTGTGTGTTGATAAGCACAAAAACTGATTGTATTGAAAGCAATAATTTTCTATGAAAAATAAAAAACTATTTTCGTTTTACTACCGGTTCAATCAAACATAAATAAATAAGTTATTTGAATAGGTAAGAAATGCTCTCGAACGCAGACATGATTGTGAAGTTTCCTAGTTGGTGAAGGATAACCAAGGAACGTATTTAATTTTTGACGGTAGTGGCGTTGTTTCTTACGAGCGCTGCAGCGTTTATGAAGATGGCGTTTATCTGAGCCACATGATCAATACATCTTCATTTTGTTGTCATCAAATTAGTAATAATGTTACAAAAACAGAAAAAGACTGGTGCTTTCACGATTTCCTACATTTATTCTCATAATAATAATCGATTGACAAACAAAATACAACTTATAAAAGAATTTTAGAGATACATATTATTATGGTTCACCCACCACATCGACTGAAGACTAAACAGAGACCCCACCACATTAAGCACCACAGATTCATGTTATATTTGACACTAATCAATTTGAAGACTTTGAAGGAATCCAAGTAGTTTGAGAGGAGGAGAGAAGCTCCAAAGCAAACTCAGTCATTTTGTATTCCCAACCTATCTTTCACGGCGTTCCATAGAGTTGGGTTTTGAGGCTGAAAGAAAGCAAAACAAAATAGGAACGAATGTTAATTAATCACTCGGCTGGTAAATATTAGCATACTATAAACCTGGGCACCACGAACAGACAATACTACATTTTACTAAACCCTTTCTGTTACCTCAACTTGGTCATCTATGTTGATGGTCTCAACAGTCAAGTGGCTCAGTCGAGACAGTTGCAGGATTCCACAAAGAGCCGAGCAGACCCCCAATTCTGGTTCGTAGAAGTGAGATGCCATGCAAAAGCTACGAAGATCTACAAAATCAAAAACCAAAATCAGAAATTCAGTTTTTTTTCAGAAAAACGATAAGGATGGGAGATAATTATGAAGTAAATAGTTGGATAGAAAAAATATTATTGTGAGGAGGAGATACGCACGTTCCAGCGCAGTGATGTTGGCCCTGGGCACTGTCATTGGTCTCCAGGTTCCGGTCCATCCTGCCCCGTTGATTCTTGCCACGTCCTCCTCATCCAATCCAGTTATTCCGCTGTCGTCCATGCCGTTGCATGCCCGCAATTTCAGGGACACCAGACCCGGCCACTGCTCGCACACCACAGCAAAGTCCTCGTTTCTCAGAGAGTGTAGATCCAAACTCTCCACGTTTGGCATCCAATTTCCCAGGATTCTCAATTCTTCAGAGATTTGAGCCCCAGCACCATGGCCCCTAATAAACCTCAATTCTTTACAGTAGTTCAAGTTAACGTCTGCAATTTCAGACATTCCACTTGCGAGACTCCTGTAGCCACCCAGCTGGGTAAGTTTCCTCAAGTTTGGAGTGACCTTCAAGATGCCTATGGTGTAGCCACGGATGCACAGATCTTCCAGTTCTCCAAGGGGGGCCTGTGAAAGCGATGGAAAACAATTGTGCGGCCCCCCACGTACTCGTCCATACAAACCCAGTTTTTTCAATGAGGATGCATGAACTCTCAAGATCTCATGAACCTCCGCCGCTTCTCGAACACTCTTAACGCTCATTTCCAAACTGACCAGAGCAAGTCTGGAGTCCCGGAGTGCTGGGAAAATGGATGCTGGGTTGGCCGAACTAAAATGTAAAACTGCCTCAACACGTTTAAGCTTTAATCTCTCGGGGTGGCGCTCACGAATGAGGCTCAAAGATCGGAACAGGCCATCAACGTTTGGAATCCCCTCTTTTACCTTTAAAGTCTGTTACAATAATTAAAAATGAGCACCCACACATATATATTTATATCTATCTTTATATTTAAATGATTAATGGCGCAACTCAAGTGAAGTGACTATTAATATGGATGAGAGGAACGAACCTCCAGAGCTGGGAAATAACTGAGCAGCTCCATCCACGACATCGGATATCTCTCGATTCGACCATCCAGCCCGTACCCGCACTGAACAGTGAGAGATTTTAGATTCCAGTGTACACCACGATTCTGAGGTTCCACGAACTGAGTGGGCTCATCCGTTCCCGTAACACCGGTTTGCTTTTCCGTTGCCGTAACTTCGGTTTTCTCTCCCGAGATTGTCATCAACTCCAGCGTCAAGTTCTCCATATTGGGGCAGTGCTGAAATATCACATTGCGGAGCACATCAGCAGACTGGAAAACTATTCCATGGAGTGCCAACGTCTTGATTGAAGGTCCAAAGAGATCCCAGAAGCGCTGAGAATCTTCACACACCGCGTAGTTCGTTACAGAGGGGGGCCCCTCAGGAGTGTCCTCATTTTCCACATACTCCAGAAAGTCAGACATGTTGGGACTATTGACGTCCCTGAACCTGTCAATCCTACCGATTACAACTCGAGCGGATGACCTCCAGGAATTCAGAGAGCTTTTCAGCCACACCCTTGAAACCTGTCGACACGCTTTCAGATCCACCACGTTGAAATTCTTGAATAACGTCTCCAGAATCTACAAAAACACAAACAACAATTCTGTTAATTCCGGCAAAACAAAAGCAGTTGCTTAGTTGCTGTTAATTAAGTAATATATTTTGTATGGCAGGCATCTTTTTTTAGATCTTAGTTCAGATAATGCATGATTGCATAATATATTATGTTCAACTTACCACGGGAGTTTCCAAGGGAGGAAGACGCTCTCCAGACGGAACAGGATTCATTTTTGGCCCGGCTGTCACTTCAACAAGGTCGCTTTTAATTATTTGATCCGGCGGAGAAAAATGATTAATTGTTAATTAAGCTGCTCCCCCTCCTGTCCGCTTCCTATCGTTCGCCTTCAACCCGGAACTTGCAATTAACAAAATATATAATTGTGTTATGATTTCGCTTGTTGTTAATTTATTTATAAATAGGAACAACAAAAATATTATGCATTCACTCTTGTACACCACCCACCTAAAATATTATTACTTTACTACTGCTGGACGTAACTTATGAGCTGGCTGACTGACAACTTGAATATTTTATTTATTGTCGATGGTTACTGATTCAACACACCACTACTGATTAATTTCTTTTTTATTTCACAAAAGCACTGAAACGACTCTTCAAACAAATATTTTTCTTCAATTGCTAATCTCACAAGAAGGGCACCTGATTATAATTTAGCACTCAAGAATATCAAATGCGTAAGTAAGGGTGATAATGATGATGCGAGGAACGGCTGCTGTCTAGTTGTAACGCAACCTGTGGAATAAAGTCATATCCATTATTGCTCGCACACAAGAGACGTAATTTCTTCTACTCCTCTCCTAATAATACTCTACTGAAGAAATACATACCATTTGCTTGTCTTTCAAAACTACAAAATTATAAAGCATTATATATGTCGATGCTCTAGACTCTAGAATAGAGGGAAAGCATACTTATGCACTACCTGGTTTTGCATTACAAAATCGTAAAAATATAATCAGACAGAGACCAGCGCAATGAGAGAAAGCCAACTAGTGATTGATTACGTTTGAGCTCAAGAACTGTACAAGTTGACAGAAAACTGTTGCTTGAGTTGAGAGCGTATATTGGCAAGAAAGTGTGGGGCAACGAGACACAAAATAGGCTCATAGTAAAAACACGATTACTTTACTACTTAAGTGGCGCTACACGCGTAGTGTGTTTGCATATTTTTCTAATTGTTTCTTGTGGGTGGTTTGATCCGCTAGTATATTGGAAACTAAATACTAAGATTTTTAGATTAAATGACATTTTTTAAATGTAAATTGGAAAAGTCTTTGAAATATTAGCTTGGAAGGAGAAGACCCGAGTGGATAGGCATTCACTTTAGCGCTTCTACTGCATTAATTTAACGCAAATTAAATTTTAACGGTTTCATAGAAGTCGCCAAAGTACTTTTTTGCTGTCACCCAAATTAACTTATTACTATGGCTGGTGGCTACTTGGCTTGGTTGTTTTTATTTTGCCAGCTTGTGTTTGGTCGGTTGAAAAAATATTGTGTAACCTTTTATGTTTTACCAATGGTTTTATTTATTATTGTACGGAATGTGACCGTGCTACGGAGACTTTATGGCTGCGCAGCACAACAGATGGGGCGGAAGTGAGAGTGTGACCTGTACTTTTTTATTTAAATATTGATGACTTGATTTACACAGTTAATTAATTAACTATTTCAACCGCTGGAAATATTGCAGAAAGATGAGCTCACGTTCACAGAAGGCGACATCCTCTCTCTTGTCGACCAAACAGACCCGAACTGGTGGAAGGCGAGATGCGGTCTAAAAGTCGGTCTAATTCCCTCCAACTATGGTAATTATTTATTACAAAATTTCTTCTCAATTTACCCTACAAAATTTTCTCCGATTTACCCTACAAAATTTCCTCCGATTTACCCTACAATATTTTCTCCGACTTACCCTACAAAATTTTCTCCGATTTACCCTACAAATGTTTTTCTGATGTACCCTACCAAATTTTCTCCGATTTACCCTACACATTTTTCTCCGATTTACCCTACAAATTTTTCTCCGATTTACCCTACAAATTTTTCTCCGATTTACCATGTAAAATTTTCTCCGATTTACCCTACTAAATCTCTTCTCAATTTACCCTACAAAATTTCTTCTTAATTTGCCCTACAAAATTTCTTCTAAATTTACCCTACAAAATTTCTTCTCAATTTACCCTACAAATTTTTCTCCGATTTACCCAACAAAATTTTCTCCGATTTACCTTACAAAATTTTCTCCGATTTACCCTACAAAATGTTCTCCGATTTACCCTACAACATTTTCTTCGATTTACTCTACAATACAAAATCTCTTCTCAATTTACCCTACAAAATT
The DNA here is from genome assembly GCA_034695405.1 of Entomobrya muscorum. Lineage (NCBI taxonomy): Eukaryota > Metazoa > Arthropoda > Collembola > Entomobryomorpha > Entomobryidae > Entomobrya > Entomobrya muscorum. The sequence goes on along the minus strand of JAQIWO010001309.1, from coordinate 4,240 downwards.
TCTTCTAAATTTACCCTACAAAATTTCTTCTCAATTTACCCTGCAAAATTTCTTCTCATTTTACCCTCCCAATTTTCTGCTTATACAGTTGACCTTTAACCGTGTCTTTGTTGGGTTTCAGCGTTTTAGAAAGCCTTTAAAATCAATTTTTTGAGAAATCAGTACGGTAGGTCCAGATATATGGGGTTTGGCGAAAACCCCTCGAGTTGCACTTGTGGCGGATATGACTAGAGCACGCCAGTAGGCTGTACTCTAGACTTCCTGGCAAAAAGTGCAACTCGAGGTGTTTTTGAGGCTTTGGGTGTTTACCTCGACTTCTCCGGAAATCTCCGAGGAATTTATCTGAAATGTTGCTTACTTGTTTTTTTTTTTACATAAATGGACATGCTACTATCACCACTGAGGGTAACTCTTTGGGTTAATCGTCAAAGCTCAAAATCTAAATAACAAGGCAGTTGGAAGGGTAAACAGAAACAAGTTTTGTAGGGTAAATAAATGGAAATTGCGTATGGTAAATGGAGATGAAACTTTGTAGGGTAAATGGAGAAGAAATTTTGTAGGGTAAAGTAAGGAAAATTTTGTAGGGTAAATGGAGAAGAAATTTTGTAGGGTAAATGGAGAAGAAATTTTGTAGGGTAAATGGAGGGAAAATTTTGGAGGGTAAATGGTGAAGAGATTTTGTAGGGTAAATGGAGAAGCAATTTTGCAGGGTAAATGGAGAGAAAAAAGAAAGAAAATGTTAGTGTTCGGAAATTATGCGCCTACATTCACCACCAACGTTAATTGTAATTGCTGGAGATGTTTTTTTTTCACTGACGCTGTTGGGAATGGAAGGAACTATCACTCCGATTCTCGCGCATCAAAAATACTACGTCAGAACAGAAGACTCCAAATTGTTCGGTGGTATCGCAGCAGGAGGACACACGGAACAGATGCGAATGCCGATAATGATGGATGAGATGATGCGAAATGACTATGGTTTTTTACAATAATTATTATCGATCGTGACTAAAACCTCTAAAAACTATGAATTAAAGCAGCAGCTTAATTAAATATACGTGAACTACAACTTTAATCTCAATTAACACAACACGAGAAAAAATAGGCAGGAATTATTGTCAATTCATTTTTGCAAGCTGGTTTGATGCAAATGCAAGTGAAAAGGAAAGTGAATGCATCTGTGTGTAAAGTCTCTGCTCCCACAACCCATCTGCAGCGAACCCAACTGTCATCGCAAAAGAGGCAGAATAATGATCAGAAATAATTTAGTAGGTCGTCCACCAAAGGTAACTGGATGACAATCTCAATAATATATATTTTTTAGCTGGATTTTTATAACTTGTAACTTGTAATTCAGTTTTTTGAAAATGAAAGGTTATGTTCAAGCACCAAATATATCGTTACATCACACAAGAAAATTTTGACTTTATTTGCAATCAACCGAAAGCATTTGTTAAGTTATTAGGAAGTAAGCATAAGTTAGCATCTGCAGCTACAAATTCGCCTGCACAACGACACATTTTCTTTTCTTTCGGGTTGCTGGCCTCGAGCAAAAGCCAAGACTTCCTCCAGACTCGTCTCATTGACGGAGTAGTCCGCTATCAGCCCCGGGAACTCCATCTTCGTCTCCTCCATGCTTTTGAAGAGAGCTTCCCAACTGATGAATGAGTTCTGGAGGTGGAACTTCAACAGGCTCTGTGTGGAGGAAAGAAATTGTCAGGAATAAAACGCAAAACAAACGATAGTTTTTAGAAGGAACAAGAAATCTGAGGATATGTGTGTATCAATAATACCTGATGCTTATCTTTGAGGACGCAGAGCTGAAATCGTTTGAGCATAGCTTGTTCCAACGCCTGCAACTCCTTATTGCGGTTCGACGAGCCAAGCGCCGGCTCCAGTTTCAGTGTGAGATTGTATCCCACCACAAACTTGTTCTTGAGATAGTGGAAGGGACCGAGACATTGGAGCTGTCCATTGACCATGATCGCCAGACGGGAGCAAAGGGCTTCACACTCGTCCATGCTGTGCGACGTCAAAATCACCGACTGACCAGACTCCCTCGCCTTCTGCAAAATCCCCCAAAACTTGCGTCTCGACACTGGGTCCACGCCACTCGTCGGTTCATCGAGAAGAAGGAGGGCACGATCTCCAATCATCGCCATCGCTGTACTCAGGCGGCGTTTCATTCCTCCGCTGTAGTTGCCGCACTGGACGTTGGCACTTTCCAGCAGTCCAAATCTTGTCAGCCACTTTATCGCCTCACTCCCTCTGGATTTGAATGGAATGCCCCTTAAGCCAGCAAGGAGCTCCAGCATCTCCTTTCCCGTCAAGTTGGGAATGATGGCGTCAGACTGCGGGCAGTAGCCAATGTTCGAGAGTAATCTCCTCGAGTCTTTGTCCAGCGATGTGCCGAATGCAAAAGCGTTTCCCAACGAGGACACTTCGTTCCCAGTGAGCATCCGAAAGGCTGTCGTCTTTCCTGTGCCGTTCACACCCAGCAGCCCAAAGCACTCCCCAAAGGGAACTCCGAAATGAAGCTGGCTCACGGCAACAAAGTCTCCAAAGCTCTTGCACAGATTTTGAACTACTAGGCACTCCGTCTCAACCTCACCCCTTTCAACCAAGCCATTAACCCGTTTTACTTCCAATCGCACGTCCCGATCACTAACGTCGAGAGGGAAAATGTTTGGAGCCACCTGCTGCCTTTTGCATGCTACCTTCCTGAAAACCTTGAACTCGACAAGCATCAGGAGGACCACGCAAATGAGACCCGACAATCCCAAGAAAAACTGGTCCTGACCCAACCCTGGAAACAGCACCACTTCAGGAGCTCCCGTCTTCCGACTCTGGAGTACAGTCCTCTTTCCCTGCCAAATCACAAACGACTGAGGAAGGTCCCGATCCTTTTCACAAGCGGAAACGTTGTCGAAGAGCAGTCGACAGTTGCTGTTTTCCACTGCGACCTCCACAAGGCGTGCCAATGCTCGAAAAAGAGAATAGGTGGGGAAGAGGCGACCAATCGTTCCCCAGAGGGCTACCGCAATGGGCCAATCGGAGTCTTGTTCTACGATCAAGATGAAGCTGGCCATCAACATCCCTTAAAAATATAAAAGGTTTACAATTTAGATCTCATAATAGACCTCATGGCTGAAAGAATTTATTGTAATTTTGAGCACCTGTCATGATGTGAGTGGTCAGCACCATCGAGAATCCTCCGGCAACAGATCTAGAGCGCAGGGTGATCAGATACGAGAAAAAGGTGCCAGAAAAGCCGTACTCCATCAAGATGACCACAAACACTAGCCATCCCATTCCGGTCGTGAGGATCCCGAACCCTACTCCAAGGTCGACGATGAGGAGAGCGAAGAGCATGAGTAGCGTGACCCCGAGAAAGAAGAGATAGTCCCAAGCGAACGTGGCTCCCCAAAAGACCACCGGACTGACCCCTGTCATGGTCTGCAGTTGCTTCACTTTGCTCAGATTTTCCTGGATCGGACATACAGAAAAACTGGCAGCCAGGATTAGCATGCCAAGTGTGACCAGTGTTGGAATAATAACCGCCCCATAAAAGGCACCACTCTGCGCGATTTGCTGGTAGGGAAGGATACGCTGCTGACTCGACGGAGGGTTCAGTCCACGTCCAGATTGGTTAGAGCTCCTTGCAAAAGTTCTGCTCGTCCCCTCCTCCGCTTCGATAAACGGATGATTGGCCAGCTGGATGCCGTAGTTCGGATTCAGGCTTTGGAGTAAAAAGTTGGTCGCCAAGTTGAGGGCGAGTGGAGCAGCGTGATATGGGTACGGGTTGTACATTGCTGTGACCTCTGAAGAGCTCACTTCCGCCGCCACGATCAAACGCCGCTTGTATTTGACCCGGTCCTTCTCTCCCACCTCCAGTATTGCCTTTGAGACGTTGGAAACTGCTCTGGCGGACACACCGATGATCTTCGATAAGTTGGGAATATTATCCTGCAAAAGACGACCGACCATAAATTAATTAGTTTCCATCTAATCTCTGATTTCCTAGTAATCATCTGACAGTACAGAGATCTAGTTTGTTTGGTGCTTACGGAATGAAAGGTGATGGGCTTGTCGTATGTCTCCAGACTAATGTCAAGGGGTGGCTGACCTATAAGTCGCGAAATCTTACCAGATCTTCCAGCTGGACCGGCGCCGTTCTGATTGAAAGGCTTGGCAGCCTTGTTGAATAGGTGAAGCGCAGGAAAAAGGAGAGCTAACGGAA
>JAQIWO010001308.1:0-10555 GCA_034695405.1 Entomobrya muscorum | reverse complement strand
TGGAAGAGAGCACATACTTATAAATGCTGTAAACATTAATACTAGCTGCGGCGCTACAACCACTGATAAACTTTTTAGAATTCTTGTGGGGAGAGAAAATGGCTCATTATTTCAATTCGTCTGATTTGCTGTGAATACACGTCTCATAATTTTTGTCACGTCTTCCACAACTTCCATTTTACTCGATTTTGTTACCTTTTGTGTTAGTCAACAAGAAAAAAAGGAGTCATTCCCTTATTTGACAACCTATCCATATGTTGCAACTGCCTTTCCAATAATGTGGACTCTATAGAAGCTAAAAACGCCGCGGCTAATGAAAGCTTTCACTCATGAAAGAAATTAAGCTCCTGCAATCGAAATTGCCCCGGTTTCAGGATGAAATAAAGAATAGTCAGGTGCTCGTCTGGCCCTCCAGTGAACAAAGGCCGTTGGAATGTGTGAAGGAGAAGAAGTAATCCAGCAGGGCAGTTTAAGGATTTCGATACAAAATTATTTCGAAGGTAGAGCTCTTGTAGGAGTAGGACAGAGCCTCCAAGAATAAGTTGATTGCACTGTTTAAATTCTTGTATTTTACAGTAGCTCTACCATAGCATGTAAACTTATCGAAAACATATTGATTGCAGGAAGGTTTACCGAAAAACCCTTTTCTCAACGTTTCATCCATCATGTCCTGTTTATCTGTCAAAGCCAGCAAGTATACGACCAACAGTTGAAAAAACATTAATACTTTTACAAGTTCGTTTTAGTGATTATATGGCAACGGAAAATTACAGGTTTTTTTCGGTGCTACTCAAATTATTGTAGATGTTTTGTGCTACACTGTATGTTCAAAACGTAAGAAATGTGTGTGTGAGTTGGCTCCCAAAAATGACTTAAACTAGAGATTTTAATTTTTTCTCTTCTAATAATTCAAATTTTGTAGTCCTTGGTTAAAATTCGGAATTTATTCGATCTCCATGTCTGGAAAATCATCTGAACGCATTTAAAAACCCATTATTCGTTTTATCACTTAGACCTCTTAAAAATTTATTTCACGCAAATATTATAAAATTTCAGGCATTGTTTATGACTGCTTATTGGAAAAATTTAGTCCATGAATTTTTGGGTGTGCCAACTTATTCATTATCGTCTGCTCTTTTTTGGAAATAAGGAGGGCATATTTTTTTGAAACACAGAGAGTGGGAGAGAAAAACGGGTTTAGTATCCACTTTAAACTAGCAGATATTTTAGAATATAAATCTTCTCAGAACTTTCTGCAACTAATATTTGAAACGATCCAAAATGCATGCTTCTTGATGAATTCAACTCAACAATTTCCCTTTAATTTCCTTTTTTAAATCCATTATCATTTAAAAATATAAGGAATAAAACAAAGTATATGGCAGGTTTTGTTAAAAAATGTGCTGCTAGTGCTACCCATAATAAAAACATGCACAATATTAAACTTTTAGGAATTGAAATCGATAATTACATCATAAATTACTGAACACACTTATTTCAGAAAAGTCTTATATTTATTTATCTATCGACTATGTTTGGGAGCATTGATAAAGTTCCTTGTAAAACATGCATTGTGTATATTACATGTTGCACATGTATATTAAAATTTAGCTCTAATAGGCATTAATCGGTGAGCCCTGCTGGAAATAAAGTAAATTGACTAATTCATTAAACAACCTTGTAAAGTAAGCTTCTCCGTACAGTGTATTTTTGAGTTATGTGTTGGTTTAAGAATCCAAAGACATTAATTTGTTTATTTTTTAGGTTTTGGACTTTTAAGTTGGATAATCTAGCTGAAGCGGATAACCGGAAGGTGGGTCTTTTATGAAGACTTGAGTTAACAAACTGTTTTCTGGATTTCGTTTTTGTCGAGTTGAAAATGAGAGAAAAAGACAAAACGTAGAGCAATTAAATAGGTACCCTGCTTTGAAAACAGTTGGACGTCGTCCCGCAATAACAAAAAAAAAGCAAAAACAAAATTCGTTTATAAAATGTTCAGACGTTTGTGTGTGGCTAGCTCCGTAAATTATAGCGAAATCATTTCTTGACCATGATGTGTTCTAAAGTATAGGATTACTTGGTCTAATTGGTCGGTTGTAGCTGTGCGGCTTTATGAAATTTCCAGGATTTTCCGCAAAAGTGTATTTAGTGTTTTGTGAGAACTTATGCAATTTTAGGTTAAAATTGTAACATTCGGGTGTGTGGAAAGTTGTTTGTGATGGAAAATAGTGCAATAGTATTTTAGTATTATTTATTTAAATATTGTGTGGGAGTGGGAATTTTTTCATTTAAATTTCCTCGTCCTACTAGCAATGGTTTATTTATAAATTAATTTTTATATTAACATATTGACTTCAGTAAGAAAAATCCAACTACGACATTGAGTAAAAATGGGTTTTAACGAACCATAGTTTTTACATTTTGACAGCAGATTTTTTATTCAATTTACTGTTTTGTAGTTTCTACTGTCTGTTTGTTCCATTTTGTATGTTTTCTTTATGATCATAATATTTGATAACTTATACTTGTACGTAGTGCTGGCTCAGACGTGTCAAAAACATAATACACTCGTCGAAACGGAGGAAAATAAAGACAAAACTGGCCCGTAACTTTAAACAACATATCATTATAAAAACAAAAGAAGCGTTTCCAGCATTCAGCTACGATTCGTCTAGATACAAAATAGACATAGGAGTGTATGTTCGTGATTAAAAGGCAAATACATGCACATGCTTGCTCATAAAGTTAGAATCTGATAAACCATTAAGCAGTTTTGCGAGTTAAACTTGCGTGCAGTCACAAATAGAACAATTGCTTTGAGAATATGGAAAAACATTCACATTTTGTTTTTCCAGAAATAAAAATTTAAAATCCATCGAAAACCTATTCTTTGTCTAAAAATACAGATAAAAGTTGATAAAACCACAAGAGGCGAAAAACGGTCCTGAGTTTAATAATTACAGCTGTACATGGCTATGGAACGAATTGATGGCTTCATTAAAAGAATTTTGACAAAGACCGAAAGATCACTCTCCAAGGCATTTACAGATGTACTAAAAATGTAATGCAAAATCGAAGATTGCAAGATCCCTTGACTCAAAGAAAATCATGGTCATCTGATTTGTGTCTGACAAAAAAAGCCACATAGACTGTAGACTTCTGTCATTCAAAAAAAAACCAACGCGAAAAAGGATGACTTCTATAGTAATTTATTATCATCCATTACACATTGCATGTTTTTGTATAAGTTTTATTTCTCTGAGTTTTTGGTTATTATTTCCTTTCAGACTTCAGCTACCTGTTTTTGATTCAGCAATTTACTTTTTTGTGTGAATGCAGCTCTTTATTTTATTATAAAATTGATGTTCCAAACGACTCTATAGTTCAAATTAATTCGCAAAAAAATTACCGACGCCTCCTTTTGCAATACATCCTTAATCAATCGCTTAGAGCACAAGAAGTTTATTTGTTGAAGGTGTATAAAAACTTTAGGAGTAACTTTCTTAATTAAATGCAAATTACAGGTTTACAGGGGACTACAGAGTTTATGCTCAGATTAAACTATAATGCAAAAAGCATGCATGAAGTAAAACCAATGATTTTTTTCTTCTTTTATTCTGCGTAAAATCTTATCTAAACAGCCGTGTAAAATACCAGTTGGGTAAAGAAGTAAATAATTATGGGGAACTCCAGCTGCAACTGTCAAATATTCTTATGTCGTTCCCTAACAAGACCATCATATTTTATTGCTGCGGCTATGGTATTTCTCTTTTCAATTTATTTTTCTTCTATTTTTAAATCTTTTCTGGTTATATTATTACATGGCATATTATTGGTTATATGGCAATATTATTTTTAATATCGGTGTAATGTACTTGAATTCATACCATAGTAGTAAATAAATGTATGTAAGTAAATATGTTGGAGTAATGTAAAAAATAAAGTGTCAGAAGAATACTGTATTTAAAGGTACTGTGGGTCATACATTTTTATTACTGTGCAAGCCATAAATTATAAAACGTAAAAGACTTAAAAAATAAGGCATTATTTTTCGGTTCGGTAATATGTGCTTTTAATACCATTAACTTACCATTCAGTTACCTGCTAGGTTAAAACAAGTTCTAAGTATGCAATGAAAATTTCAAAAGTAAAAAAAACTCGTAAATTTATTTTAACATTGCTATATACCAAAGAAATCTCGCAACCGAAAAGCGGACCAACCGACGACTTGACAATCCTTGAGAAGCAGACACGTTAAAATAACCAATCAGAGGCCTTCTCACTTAAAATACGAATTAATTGTGCAAAAAAGAGGTGAAGTAAATAAAAAGGACACGCCAACCTTTTTGAAAGCCTTTTCATAGGTTGTTCATGAAAATTCCGTGCTGTCCCTTGTGCTATTACAATAGCTTTTTTTACTCAAGTACTTAACGGGCGATGCGATAAAGTGTGTGTAATATTGGAGTCATATAGAGTGCTTGTTAACATTTGTTTATGTAATTTGAATTAAAATCTGATTCCGGAATGTCTAACAAACCCATTAAAAATTATAAATAGCCCTCTAATTTATTAATTTTTTGCTAATGTTTTGTGTGAGCATTCATTTATGTGGCACGATATAACGAATTCGTCGTCATGACCCCATCTTTGGCAATGAGGACACATCCAAATTGGGTCAAAGTCGATTTGGTTATAATATTTTTTCCCACCTCTACTCTCTAATTTTACAAACTGTGGAATAGGGATAACCTTTGGACGCTTCTTTAGAACTTCTTCCAAACGCCCCTCCTGCTTTTTTTGTGGTAATGGTTTTAGTGTTTGTGATTCCATATTGGACAAATACGTATTCTCCTCTTCCTTTTCAGTCATTTCAAACTCCTAACAAAATATAATGCCAAAGTTTACAAGGAATATTCCCATTCATAAATAGTAACACAGTTTTATGAACTGAGTACTTTTATATTATTAGAAATCAAGGATTTGCTGTTACCAATTTGGCTATCTGTTCTTTCTCTTTCCCTAAAAATTCAGTACCAACGCCATTAGGTACAGAGGCTGGCTGAGCGTCTTTTGACTTTGCACATGAAACCTGTTAGAGACAAGAACAAGGACATGTATTAAAAAATTTAAGCGTTAGCGATCAAAATAAAAACATAAAAATGTTAATGGGGATTGAACAAAGATTTGTTAGATTAGATTCTTTATCTACGGCGTATCAAACTGAAGTTTTAGAGAACTCGTCTACTTTCTCCATTCGATTTCGATAACATAATGAATATATGGAAAGTCACCACAGAACGAAATAAACAATTCTTTTCCGACTACCAAATTGTAAAAAAACTCAATTTAAATTTAAATAAATATTTTATAAATTTGACAAACTGTTTGGCACTTCAAATTTCTCAACAAACCGATAATTCGATTATACGTTTACTGTAGAATTACATTTTGTTTTCGTACTTGTTGACTTAATTTTAGGTAAAGAGTTACCAAACACACCGTATGTATTTCTGTTTATTTTTTTCCTTAGCAAACTAGAATCAATAAGTTTGTGCTGAAATACCTTCTCAACAGTCGCCAGCTTGTTTCCTTCATCCGTCATTATATCAACGGTTGTTTACTTATTAAAACCCTAAGCGTTATAGTAACAAATTAAAAAAGATAATTAAAAACTTCCAGTTAATATTACTATTCAAAATTTGCCAAAAACCAACAAAATTTTAATTTAACATAACTTATATTCGCCCATCTGCTTTAAAATAATTTCATACAACCTCATTGATATAGCCAGTGGCAAGCAAAAGAAAAAATGAACCTCTTAGTAAGTCTGACTAAAAATTGAAAGGGAAAACGCAATTTATGTATGACACGAAATCGACAGACGAACTCGACAAAACTACGCAGCAGAAAGAAGGGCGTAGTCGAAGAATGACTCTGAATCGATTTTCGATGAGTTGAAAACTCAACTCAACGTAGCCTTCATAATCTATATTGCCGCGTTGAACTCAGAGGTACGTCTGCAGTTACACATTCGTTGATGAACCAAAACCAACAAATGCACGTGTGTGTTTGACATATTCATCGTATACTACTGTAGGTGTTTATGTACTTTTACTACTTATCTTAATAATAATAAAGTTTCAAGCTTAAGATTTCACATTCAATATTAAACAAAATCTAAAGTAATGTATGTCTTTATATGATTATAATGTAATATAATAACGCCAACGCAAGCGGTATCAGAAAATATGTGAAAAGAGAAAAAGTATTTAATAAGGCAAAAATTCCAGTAGTTCCTTAAACGATGCATATCTAACGCAAATGGAACGTAAGATAAGATATCAGTATCTTAATATTTCGTAAGATTGCCTATACTTACCCCTGACGAATAAAAATATTACGCAAAACTTAATATTACAAAGTACCAGGAATATTACGTAAAAACGCTATTTATTCCATAGGAACGACGACGATTGCATAAATTTTGCTATGTACAACGCTCCTGGTAACAAAAGAAAGTGGAAAAGAAACAATTATATCGCATAAGGCTTACAAAACTAGCAACTAGCCAAAACTGCTGACTGTTGCTCAGTAGAGGTTTTAATTACTGGATCTAAACAAACAACTTTTGAAATCATCATTATTAGATTTCCTTTAAAAATATTTTTTGACACATGTTGGTCAATAATTTGTTTTAAAATGAAGTAAGGAAATACTGTTTAGCTGCTACTGTTTCCAGCATTTAAAATTATTTCTAAGACAATTGAGTTTGCTTTGCAGTCAGTGCTCTCGTTTTAACAGTTTTAAAAGGCGTCCCAAAGGTGTTTTCGTCCTACTAAACGAAAATTGCTGATTTTGTTATTTATAACCATCAAACTGTGGCACTCCTAATTTATCAATTATCTAAACAGAAACCGCGCGCATCAAGCGTTTGCATGCGTGGCAAGGGGCGACGAAAACTAGACATAAAATTTCCATTATGGGGTAAAGATAGTCTTAAAATATTTTAGAAACTGACTTGGATGGACTTTTGCCTTAAACGACATAGAGATTTAAATACTTATTTTTAAGATTACCTTACATAGATTTTGGATTTTTAAAACACATTAAAAAAATATTGGTAATTAGTTAATTCTAAAACGCGCTAAGCCCTGCAGAAATTTTACAATAAATTAAAGGGGAAAAATTGCCTTAACGTAATCTTTAACATTAGTTTTTACATATTTCTAAATGTACAAAGATTGGTTTTAATACGCATACATTAAAATAGTAGCTAATGCTTATGCATCGGCCAAAAACATTTCCTCTATATTTTCCTTATTCTCTGAAAAGCAACAATAGAAAAAAGTGAACTCTTTTACTTAAAAACATTAGGTTGTCAGCGTTTTTCTATGTAAATTTTTATTAATTCTAACAAAGTTTTCCGAATTAAAATTTAATACAAGTATTAATAATTTAAGCATCAGAATAGACCTTTAAAACTATTTATATCGGTGCAACAATAAGTTTTGTTATAACTTTCCCCCATAAATACAATTTATCAAACCAAGTAACATATTTTTAATTAACTTCTCAAAATACCCTCTTTAACATTAGCTTGTAGTTAATTATTAATAAAAGCAAACTTATAAGACCATACTAATGTACAAATTGGGTTTTAAATTGGGAATACACAGTGTTTGGAATTTTTCCTGATTTTTTCTGGTAAAACTACTGATTTTATAAGTAACTTTTTCAACAGTTTAAGTTCCATAAAATATGTTTTGTTGAAAACATATTTATCAGTTAAACGATTAGTTTTCTTTTGGAGTTTTGCGTTTTAATTTAAAAACAAGCGCTTTGACGTAAAAACATAGTAGCATTCGTCTAACTTTGTTGTGTAAGAAATATATTCATAAAAATGAAAATAAACCTGCATTTTATGGGTCCTTCATCATAAACCTATTTTAGAGTTTGAAAAATAAGCATACCATTGCATTTTCGGTAAACACTCATGGACAATTCTTACCCCTTTCTAAAGTAATACTAAGTAATACAAAAGGATATAATATCGAATAATTTAAACATGCGTGAAAAATATAAATAGTCATTAACTATATATGAATATAGTTTGCAAATCCCATTGCGTAGATGTTTTTAAAATGTCCTAGTATGCATATGCACCAATATACATACGATTCATTTAATAGCAGCAATTGATTTGCAAACAAGTTTACCATCAACCTCATTATAATAAAAATTGATGCAGGACAACAATTTAAAAGCACATTCATGGTCTGTAAAGTTATAAATAATGTAGTCTATATTTAGATTTTGCAAACTGTGGAAACTTACGAGATATACCTTGGTTCAAAATGATTTTTTCTTGTCGTATTCTTATCCGTAATGTAGTTTAAAAACGTTTGGGTTCCTTGCACCATCGTGCAGTATAAATTACATAATGACTAAGACTTTTCTCAAATTCACGTTTGACACGTCCAATTTCTAGTTTCAAGGACTTTTCTTGATTTAAAGCTGCAAAAAAAATTCTCGCTCGTCCGAGAGGAACATGTAAATGTCCGTATGTTTGATTTATGCAGCTTATTTCAATAAAACGCGCTCATAGAGCAGGAAGCTTTGATCAAGCTTCTCTTACCTTGGTGGATCTCCAATCTCATTTTAACGTTCAAAGTAAACTTTCCTTAAATGTATCAAACACAACTTGGTATACACAATTTGGCAATAGTTTTACAAAAGATCATAGTCCAAAGAACGGAACTTCTGCAGTATTGATGACGATAGGTGCAACGCAGAAGAGGTTGACCGACAACATCCCTCCTACATTGGAAAACTCTCAACAAACTCAACAAAGGTAGCCAAGACCATTAAAAAAGCACATATAGCAGAAAAATCACAACGATCAATTTTATCTCCTTCTAATCAAATTCCTCAAATTCATGAGTCAAATTCAACGAAACAGCCGAATAATGTTACGGTGTATTCTTCACCGTCCTCTTCTTTGTCATGTTCCCCATCATCGTCTTCAAGTGCAACTTTTGATATTTCAATAACCAAATTATTTCAGAGCCTTCGAGACGAGCCTCTTAGATTATAAAGCTTTGCATCCGAAATTTATTACATGGAAGATTCTCAGAACGGTGCCATAAATGAACAGGAGGGTGAGCAGACATCGTACAATGTTGAAGACATGATGGATTTATCAACAAATTTACATCTTTCTTCTCAGACTAATGCGTCACACGATTATCAACACATGGCGCTAGATCAAACTGGTGATTATGTTGTCCCGTCTCCTCAGTCGGCTTCTGAATCAGAATCATCATCGCCCACACACTCACCATTTCATTTTCCAACTTACGCATTTTTTCCAAGTCCTGCACAAGATGGATATTATTCCGATGTAGTACCGGGCACTAGTCCTGGTGGTGCTACAATTTTTTTAAATCAGGACGGACAAGTAGAACATTACGAAGACATGATGGACACCGTTGTTGATGATATTCACTCAAAAGTAGAATTTACAGGATTGGATACTGCAAATGATAACAATAGTGATCAAGAAGAACGTATCAATCGCGATGCTGCTATGTAGTCTGACGAAGAACGGGGAGGTAATAATCACAACATGATCTCATCATCTTCATGTTTAGAAGATTTAAGTCAGGAAGAAGCGGATTATCAAGATGAGAACCAGGAACAGCAAGGCTTCAACGAGCGTTTTGGATCATCAGTTGGAAATCAATCAAATGAAGATGTCAGACTACTTAACCATAAATTTAAATTTAAACAGCAGGATGAATTTAGTGCCCAATTAATTGACAGTAGTTTGGAATATTTGGTCGATGGCTTCATGATAATCGGCAACACATGGAACATTATTAAGTTAGGTAAAATTTAGATCTTTCACAAAAAATCCAATATAAAACCAAACATATTAGGAAACACAGACAGTATTTGAAATTTTCTAGATGGATATACCTGTATATATCCAGACTTGCGTTTCTCTGACGCAACACGCTTAAAATTCAAGGGTGTGCCAGAGATTAATGAAGAGAAACATCGTTTCGAAGCCAAATTAACCGAAATAGACAATGGTACTGTTTCAGTTGTGATAACGTCAAACGATAATTTGGGAGACATGCCAGGTGAGAAGTTATATGCATAAATTGGCAAATATTAATCATGATTACAACTGTCTCATCGCAAACGTATATTTGTTAATTTAAAAGGACCACGAAAGAAGGTGGAATCCAAGGATATGTCTGTAGCTTTGATAGGCATCATGAAAGAAATTTTGGAGACATCTGACTGCAAATGTAAATCAAAAAATGAATATTTATGTCGTGGCAAAGGTAGCCTTAAGATTTATCAAAAGGACTGGGAAGAACTTGGCAATCGTATTAAAGATCGTCTTAAACATTTGAGTAATGACGAAAGAGCCATCTTTCCAGCAAACCCAAAATTTTGGTTTGTCTTTAAAAAGTTTGGTAAGTAAATTTTAAGGTTACACATGATCGATTTTTAAGTTTCGTGTATTAATTCTTGCCTGATTTAT
>JAQIWO010001307.1:0-10557 GCA_034695405.1 Entomobrya muscorum | reverse complement strand
GAAACGGTAATAAACTTTAATTTCGATGTGTTTTGAAATTCCAACTTTCGAGGTGTTTTATTGTTGGAAATGAAATAGGGGGTTAAAAAATGTAGCTCAAGTGGCTGCTAAAATTTAAACCAGCTCTGCATCACGTGTAAAACTTTAAGAGCTTAATACACCCTATCAAAAAAACAAAAAAACCGTAACTTGACACTTATCTTATCCTTGGTCTCTCTTCCATTATATAAATTAACTACTTCTGTTCAACGCTTACGGATATTCTATTCTTACAATATGTAATTCTGAAATGAGATATTCTGTAAATGGCGTTACATTTTTTTTATGGTTTGCGACGTGCCAAATGACCCGAAAGGGAACCTTCATCCATGGTGAAAAATACATATGCCATCACTTACACATTATTAATCCACGAAGTTGTTAACATTTTCAACTAAACGAAAACGTGAAGCTATTCAATTGGGTCATGCAAATAAAATATAGAATAAAAAAATATCCAAACATAAAGCCGTAAAAAAGCGTAAAGCTGTAAAAGTTCAAAAGGACACATTTCAAGCTTTCTCTTTCCAGAACTAAAAATATCACTTGTGTTCCCCTAGTGCCCTCACTGGACTCATATTCTAGAACATACACTCAACACCACACTTCTGGATGATGCATTAACAAAAGGAAATATAGTTCGGGTGGTTCTAGTCAGTTTGAACTTCCGCATACGTATGCTTTAACAGTTACTAACATTATCTTTTTGCCATAATAAAATTCCAAAATTTCTTTTGTTGTTAAAAACGCAACATAGAAACCAACTGCGCAAAGTTGCTTCCTCATCACTTCTTAAGCTCAGCATTTATTACAATTCAATTTGGGGTTTTGAAAAAAGTGTCTATGGCCGGATCATAGCCTTGAACGATTATGAGCCCATCATAGAAGCATTTTGCTACCAGTCAATAGGCATCGAGTATTCCATTATATGTCTGCCCAATTTTTTGAAGCATGTCTTGAATGTTTACGAAATTTGGAACTATTTTGTAATTCTGACCCCGAAATGCTCACAAGTTTTATTGGAATGCTTTTTTTTACCTACATTTCAATTTAAATCATGGTCTGTCATGTGTACACTAAGAATAAATGATGGACGATTCCGGAAGCAAACTAATTATTCGGCCTTGTTTATTTAATGTCAACATGAATTTAAAATGCAGAATCTTGTACACATAGCAGGATGGAAGTCGCCGAAGGATAATCGCGTGTTCCTGAAGGTGCTCGAGGAGGAGATAGCGGTGAGGGTGTTCGACACTGCGTTCATCGAACCAAGGTTCACGCTTCTTCATGAAATCTTTCGGAGGAGAATTGAGTGCGTACAAATGTTGGGATTGGAGTGCTAACACCTGCATAAATCAACATTGCTTATCAAAATAAAATTTGCAGGGACTAAATTTAATGAACCAAATAAATACATAAATAGATGCAAATAAAATAAAAAAATACTATTCTATTGATGAAGTTGCATGGCTTAATTTGCACTGCTTATTTAAATACTTAACAAAAAGTTTCATCATTCCAGTGACTTATGTAGCCGAGAAATCACAATGCTTAACGCCGAAAAAAATGTGTAGCTTTAATAATCACAGTTAGTAATAAAGATTGACGGTTCTGATTTCTCAGGTGCTACAGCGAATTAAACACAAGCTAAGTAGGGCATCGTGATCATGAATATGCGAAATTATAATTAAATTCTCTTTTATATGCACCACGAATATGTTTAAAAATATTTTGAACATTAAAAAAACGTTCATTTATTTCCTAATGTATGAAGCATATTTTAAAAAGTAATTAGGTAAGCCTTATATCAATTAAACTTATAATTAGTACTACACGAACAACCTAACTTGATGCATCAAATGTTTATCGTTTCAGCAAGATAAGCAGCTCCTTTGTTGAACTTTTACTGAAGTGAATTGAATAATTGATAAAGTGAATCAAAAAGTGTGGAAAGATCAATATAACCCACAACTGAGCCATAATTTACATATTAAATATGTATATTTTTTACATTTTCGGCTTGAGGAACGGGTTATCAATTTTAACAAATGACGTGGGACAGGGCAACAAACTAAGCTAAAACTGTAAGTATGTTGACGGACATAATTACAGAATAATTTAACTTCGGTTACGTATTACTGTCAATATCAACGAACTTTATTACTAACATGTATTATCTTCAATCAAAAACGTTTCTGCAAAACTTTTAGTCGATTATTTTAAACCATCTAAATAATCTATATACTCCTAAAATACGGTACTAGCAAACAGTTGAAAGATATATCTAGGCTACTCTTTTAAACTAACCAATTAACGGGAATATTGTACATAAATCGCATCCGGAATATGCATCTGCATACTCAAATAATATTTATTAATTTGCTGTAAATTTGAGCCAGAATTTAAATTTCTATTCGGCAATCTTACCATCGGTAATATAGCAACCTTACAAAATGCAGCTCTTTCAACGACACAATATAATTTTCGGCATCAGAATAAGCGAACTTAATTTAGGTTTATCAACTCATTCGATTAAAAATCCTTCTAGTATTTATTTGATTTATTTAACGGCCTACGAAACACGAATGGAACAATAATAGACACAAAAACCCTGGCTATATTTCATTTCGAAGGAAAATATGAAGTCTGCTAATACAGTCTGACGATAAAAAATGTAGTAACTAAAATATTGTAAGGAAGTAAAAAAACAACAACGCGTATTAAATATTTTTCTTCGCAGCTTGGGTAACGAATACTGCTGCAATGCAAATTGTTTTTCATACATAACTAAAATTTTCTATCTAACATCTACTGTAATTTTTTCCTGTAAAATATGAAAGGACTGAAAACAATTTTATTAGCCTAACTTGTTGTAATTTTTATAAGTGTTGTCGCATTTGCTAAATAAATTGGTGATATTCCATAGCTTTTGAAGTCATTATCCTTACAATGGTCGTGAAAGTTATATTTAAGGAGTTAAGGAAAGAAGAATTCGCACTAACATAGATCACGTCAGAAACAACAAGAAGGTTTCTGTGTTCATGTATTTAAGCTCCGTAAAGAGTGTTCTTTTCTGATGTCGTAAATGTGTAAGGAAATAGTACAAACACAATTTATGAAACTTCATTTCTTTCTTTCTTCATTTTAAAAACGGCACGCACAAAAGAAATTTGTATTCAAAATTTTGAGAGTCTATAAAGGACACTGATAATGGGGTGTAGAGTTACCAACCAAGTTAAACCCCGACGCAAGTGGACTGAAAAAAATAATTTTTTCCAATTACGTAATAAAACAACAAATATTGCTACCACAGTTTATACCTTACGGCATTTAATAATTATTAATTTGTGGCGAATTCGAGCTAAATTTGAATTTTCTGCCTGGCTATCTTACCAATATTGAGATGTATGCGATGGTTTAAACTTTTTAGGATCATAAATTTCAACTTGCGGCATCAAAATAAGCAACTGTGAATTTATTTCGTTTGATTATAAATCAGGCTAGTATTTATGTGACTGCCTACATGACACGAATGTAATAAAAATGGACGCAAAATACCTGAATGTATTTATTTTTAAATTAATATATGAAGTCTGCTAATACAGACTGTTATGCAAAAGAAAAGTAGTTTGTGTTTAGATACAAATTGAACACTTAAAACAAAACAAAAATCAGCTTGTGAGTAAATATTTTGGTGCTTATCAATTATCAGTGAAGGCACCGAATACTACTACTGCAATTCTTTTTCGTACAAAATTGAAATTTATTCAATGGAATTTCTTTTGCAATTTTTTCCTGCTAAATATTGACTTGATATTACAAGACTGGAAACAATTTTATCGGTCTGTTTTGAGTTCATTTTTGTGAATGTTGTCGTATTTGCTGGAAGAAGTTTTAAAGGACATTTGCATTCATATATTTGTTAGTATGAAAGGTAAGATCGGGTTTCGGGTGTAAATATTCTACCTTTGAGGCGGGAGTGGGGTGCCATTTCATTGTAATTATGGCTCTTTTTGGTTTTCGTTGAGGTTTTTGTATCGGCAATATATGTATTTAATGTAAACAAAGCGTATTCAAAAATATATCAATTCACCACAGCACAATTAAGCACGATAAAAAATATTTTAATACAAGTAGAACATAAACTTATGCATTACTTTCAGAGTTGTAAAAAATACAATTAAAAATTACTCAGCAAATAAATTAATATCCTCCTGATGAACTCATGAGTGCTCAGTGCAACTTAACTCACGTGGCTGGAGTTGCTGGGGCATTGTGGGAACTACGCATGGTAGGAGCTTGTTGCTGGTAATTTTCACTTATACCCACGTCGGTGAAAGAACCGATCGTAGTATACTAAATAACGTTTTTAATAACTTATTTCTCGGTGCGGTATGCGATTATATTATAATTAAAAAATCAACCAACATAATATAACATCAATACATAAGTACATTCAAACAGTTGAAAAAGACTAGCAAGCTAGTATTGATAATAAAAATTACCAAATTCGTGAGCGCTTGCACTCAACACATCCAAAATTTGCATCTTTGTAATTGAAAACTTTGAAAAATAATTTTAGCAGATGTGGTTTGTGGTTTTCATGATTACTTCAAGGTTTAAATGGGAAAGTTTACACTAAATAAATTGAATGGATCAGATATGATCGAGCTAAAAGATTAAATCATCAAGACGCGTCGTCGATTGTTTAGGTGACTCGTGCAAATAAAATAAGAAAGCTACCCTGAAACTAACAAATAACTTTTTTGCATGAACTTATTTCCAGATATTTCTTAATTATTAGACAGGTCATACGAGCCGCCGCATGATCAATCTAATTATTTAAGGTTCAACAAGCGTACTGATTTTAAATTTTCGGCATTGAAATCAACATAAATTAATTTGAAGGAAAACGGGCCCGAAGAAAAATATTAACTCTGATAATACGGCCTACCACGAAAATAAAAGTAGTATTTGTTTGAATAGAAGCTCAAAACTTTAAAGAAAACGAAAAAACAGCGAGTTGGAGTAAATACATAACACTCTCTGTTTGGACGCGACAACTACCACAACGCAGATTATTTTCCGTACATTATTGAAACATAATTAATCAAACATCTTCTGTTATTGATTTCTGCGAAATATTGAAATGTTCGCCTGATGTTCTGTAAGCAATAAAAATGGTAGTTGTAGTAATATTGTGTTTATTATGTTAAAAAAGGATACTGTCTCTACATAATTTTTTAACAATGCGAATATATTTTTGATGACCTGAAGGTCATCGCGAATGAAAATAATGCATCAAATAACATTAAGATTCTGTTCGTAGCTTCATTATAATAGGGCTGGACTATTAAATCAGAATCTCTTTTTTTAGACATGACTTTATCAATTTTTTCAAATCATAATTCGTGATTATTTCGTAATTTGTACACATGACATCATAGATATATTGTTCATATTCTTGATTAGTGACCGCAGTATAATTGGACAAGTAGTTCTGAAATAACTTGATAAGACGATATAAAATATATATTTATTATAAATCATATATATTAGGCAATTACGACAACGATTTAAAACTCAAGCGGGAAAATACAATATTTCAACACTAATGGATGGATGATGATTGCAAAAACATTTTTTCAAAATGTGTGTAAACTTTGAATTTCGATGTGCTTTCGATTTCCAATTTTTAATGTGTTTTAATTTTAGACCAAAAAGAAGGGGAAGTAATAAAGCATTGTTCCAGTAGTCCACCGAATATAAACGTGCATCGCATTTAAAAAAAATATTTAAACCACATTGTAAAACGCATTTAAATCAACATCATGTCCCTCTAGTACTTCGCTTATTTGTTGGATTTAATGCATCCCTCGAACTACGTCATCCCAAGATCTCAGCGTTCACTCGTAGCTATGAGCTGAGAAAACTTTTTACTGGCGTTGATGTTGATGTAATTTTATTAGTAAGTAAATATATGTAAGTATTTATGTAGTGTCACTCTATATAAGCTAATATTTTGCAATCAATTCTCTCTTCGATGGTGTTTCCCATCCAAAATACAAAAAACAGGTATTATTTAAACAGTTGAAAGATGTGTTGTACAAGTTAGCCTTGAAAGTAAAAAAAAATGTAAGTATCATATTGCATTCGTGTGTGTCTACACTTTTTTTGCAATTTTGCAAGTCTTCAACAGGTCATGGAGTACACCTGCATTGTTTGTATTTATTAATCTTGGAATTAAATGTAATGCAATATTATGTTGTAACCGGGATCGGAGACTTTTTCTCAACTTTTCTCATGTACACAATCACTTGTATCATTATATCAGGACTTCAGATTCGGCATGAGTTTCTCATTTACTTACGTCATGCCCTACACATGTTCGTAAAAAATAAAATTATTGCTGTTATGACATCCTGTTGACATATTACTATGACATATGAATATTTACAACAGTCTTTTACCGTGTAGCATGAGGCAAATGTCATGGACTTCTTATTGCACTAAAATTAATATTCACACTAAAGAGAGATCATTCTGGTACATGTATTCCAACCCCTGAAAATTGAAAAGTATAATTTTTCACAAATTAGGTTACGAAGCCCAGTTGACATATCTTCAAAATCTTTACTTATTCGATGATAAACGTTTGGGATTTACATTTCCTCATTTGACATTGTATACCGGATTACTACCGAGTGATTAAAAGTGGTTTGTCGGTAACATTTCCCGAAATTTGTATCCTGTAGATTTACTTTCTAATAGACTGAAAATTTCTGAATTGGTTAGTTTAATCCAAAGCCGAGTTCCAGTAGTTAAATCTCAAGTTTATATCAGAAAATCTTTTATTTGTAATTAAGCAACAGTAAGGAAATTTATAAATGGTCAACTTTCCCGCATGAGATAACACTCATTTATGGATTTGTGAAATGAAATCTGCTGAGATTTTTATTATTTAGCTGTGGGCCATATAACATAGTCCATTGTCATTCATCCTGGTTACAAATCGGAACAGTGGTTAGAGTACATACATAGGTATTCAATTAGGATTTTCTAATCTTTTTTTAAAATAATGTTTTAATAATAATGTTAGATTTTTGGGACATTATTTAATACACAATTTTAATTGAAGCATTAATAAATGTGCCGTGTATTTTTAAACCTTTTTTAGGATAAGATAGGATAGTGGGGGAGTGGAAGCTATTAATTCTTCAGAATAGATACGCATTGATGAGTGTTGAGCTATGTATTTGTTTCAAATATTGCCCAGTACATGTAAACGCCCATATTACTGTTTGATGATATAATTGCTCGTGGAGCCAGAAAATCACTTTTTTATTTTATTTTAGGCATTGAAGTAAAAAACAAAGCTTAACCTTGCTAATCTACACGTCTCATTGATTTGAAAGAAATGATGGGTGTAACGGCGTACAGGAAACCAATGGAACAAAACTAACACAATTCACCTGGTCATATCTCAGTTTAAAGGAAAATTAGAAGCATAGACACATCTAAAAAATAAAATTAAGAACAAAAACGATGCTCTGTGATTCAATCATATTTTGCTTTTCAGTTTGAGTACCGAAAACTACTACATTTCAACTTGCTTAATTATGCATGAAATAATTCTTATTTAATTGAAGCATATTGTTACAACCATATATTGTTTGGATTCCCTTCAAAATAATAAAATATGTTTATTTGTATAAAGCACTTTAATTTGTAAAAAAATCGTTTGAAAACCTGACGTGAAAATGTCGCGGGATTTTTTTTACTATCTCATTGCTGATATAACTCAGACTAAAAATGTAAAATTAGCGCACTTAACTTTAATCACGAGTTTTTAAAATTGCAATCAGTTTTGATTTTGTATCAAGTGTACGTTTATTGAAAGCAGTCTTCTTCCAATTTGGATCCATCAAAAAATGCCTTAGATCATAGACTGATGCGCGCACAAAATAAAAGCACACTAGAATAGTAAGTAATGCCACCGATCGAATCCTCCTGAATGATGCATACAGTGGATTCAATGGATATGCATTATGCATTTATGGACAAGTTCAACTTTCGTGATTTCTTGATTTGCCATTTAAAGTTATTCTATTTCTAATGTTGTGGTTAAGCTTCTTCAAAAAATATAAAACTGTACCAGCAGACAATACAAAAGTCTTTATGACGTAAACATTTCGTTTTCCGTGAGTTCTGTAATCTAAACTATTCCTTTTTTGTTCAATGCTTTTAATAAAACGATTTACCAAACTCGTTTTACCAAACTGTTTTTAACAATATCTTTATCAGAGCATCTCAGACAAATGGAAATACGTACACATTTTTTAAAGCTGTATAAAATTAATCTGCCATGCAGCGGCAAAGATCTTCTTGCCCTGAATTTTATATTAATTATTTTGTAGTTTGACTCTCAGCGTTCACATATCACGCAAATTGACACAGCTAATCTGCTTCACTGCAAATCCAAGTTTGCAGAGCAAAAAAGCGATACTGGCGTCCAGCGTTCAAATATTAATAACTAATAAAATTAGTCACTGCGGGAACCAATGTACTCAAATAAACATATATTATAGAAGTTTTAAAAATCTTAATTTTTTTAAATATGGAAATGGAATTTATTAAGTAGCACGGTGGCGGTGCTTTATAAAAGACAGCGATCCAAAATTTTGAACAGGGATCCGTCGTGAAAAATCTTTCCATTTACTCATCAGGGATCTAACTTGGTTCCCATATCCATCATCGCATGAGCCTAAAGGTTTCACGTTAAACTAGAGGCTCATCTGATTGGGAGATCCCATTTCCGGTTTGGAACTAGACATTGTTGGAGATGGAGCCTTTAATGTCCCTGGTAAAGCGTGTTTTTGGAATATTATTCCTCGCCTTGGAAGAGCCTCCATAATTTCCACCACTGCTGGAGTAGCTGTTAAAGTGTTGCCAGAAGGAATTGGTGTTACCACATCTGTATCTACAGTACTAGGGTTTTGTTAGTATAGTTTTTTTTATTGGCGTTGAGGGTTTATTTGATATGCGTAACACCTTCCAAGTACAAGGTAAGGTCGACATTTGGACAAGTGATGATGTAGCTGTGGTGGCTTACGAAGCTGAAACCTTATTGGTATTCCACCTTAGCTTAATAAAATTTAATTTTAATTCAATATTAATATTTGGTTAAACAAAATATGAAATTGAACATTTATTTTACATATTTATGTGTCAATTTGTTTCGAGTCCAATAGGTTCAATTGGATACTAAATTCACATCATGGGATCCACATCTTCCAAAGATCCTCCACATCCTCGTCATATCTTCCAATCACTCCATCCTTAAACTATCGCCAGCACTGAATTTAAAGCTGCTCAGAAACATCTGTGATATCTTTTGAGTTTAATGTTTGAGATTTCCACAATTAATTATTTTCCAGATCTGCTGTCCTCCCAATATTTTAATTGATTGACAGGAAAATAATCATATTCACGCAAAAAGAAGCAAGGTCCACCTTCTTCTCAGTTTTGGATAAAACAAAGCTGTTAGCTGCTTGATTGCACCACTCCAACTACTCCATTTCCTCCACACCTCAAAAACTCCCTCCATAACGCGAGCGTCCTCTCTCTCTTTGATTACTTTATTCCCAATTCCTCTAACAAATTAAAAATCGACTAATGACTGCTTACCACCGCCCCCACCACAACCGAACTCACTGACTAACAAACCAATCGAGTCGGATATTGAATCCAACGCCACCGTGAATGCTGCACGGCGACAGTCAAATTTACAAGTCGTGAGCTTGTACGAATAGCCGCTACCGTATTTTCTCGATAAACGACATGGAAACAAGCAAAGGAGCGGCGTCCTCCACCGCCAACTAAAAGGAAGAAGAGGAAATGAGCAAGTTGAGCTGTGTTTCCGAACTTGTTCCAATTTTGAAATAATACCCAATAAACTGTACTTTATTTCTAAATTAATTTCAGGCGTGGTGTTGTGCTGTAATTTTAGAGAACGTGACGGATCGGAAAGAGCTTGTCAGTTGGACAAGACCAGCGTCTAGAAAAATCAGACAGTGGTCGACTGGAGCGCCTCAATCAGTGTCCATTTTTAGAGTGGCTCCATGTGTAAATTTTTCGGGATGTGAATGTTTGTCCAGGTCTTGTCCAGAGTGGTGGTGGCGGTGGTGGAAGGACTGCACTAAAAGTTTTGAAGGGATGAAGCAGCAGAGATGAAGAAGGGTCAGTAGGAACACGAGAGCGATGGACTTGTAACTCCTCATGACTTTTAAGTATTCCCGTGTTCCCCTTCCCTTCCGCTCCAAGTTTCACGGCCTACCGTAGTGACTCCATCACGAAACAACAATCGGAGCAGGCAATAACATCACCTGATAATGGAAAATGGAGGCAGCACAACATGGAACGAGTCTGAAAATGTTTGGTACTGGGATTTCTTTCTTTAATCAAGCTCCTCCAAGTTCCTCCAATCTGCAGTTCCAAAGTTGGTGACTCGCCCTAAGC
>JAQIWO010001306.1:0-10560 GCA_034695405.1 Entomobrya muscorum | reverse complement strand
TTATGGGAGAAAGTCTCCTCATTTTTTTGGTAGCTGACGTTACTAGCACAGTACTTTTTTGTAGCCCAGATAGAGATAGATTGCGAGGATTGCCTATTTTTTTATAAAAAAAGAGAAAGTGCCACCCAGAGAGACAGCAATATTTGTAATAGTTGTATTGTTGGTTGAGATGATGATGATGATGATGATGGGAGAAAAGACAAAAATGGACTTTCTATTTTCATTCTTTTTTTAAAAGTTCCACTTAAACTGCATGACCAATATCCATTCGTTTTTTTCCTCCATCATGGGAAAATGCTGGGCTACTTTCTTTAAAAAAGGACAAAAAAGTAAGCTCTATTATTTTGGTGGTATGGTGTGTAGAGAATCCCTCTAGAAAAAGTAGGCTTTCATCAACAAAAATGCTTTGAAAGTGTTGTGGTAGTGGGGACGGGGACTTTGGTGATGATGATGCGTTTTAGCCAAGTACTTTCTCTTTTTTGCTTCATCTCATTCTTAAGTGATATGACCATGTGCTATGGCAATGGCAGGTTATATAGTAGAAAGATGATAATAGATGGAATGAAACGGGCGTATTGGCTAAACTGCTGCTGTTATGTTGTAACTTGTAAATACCCTGTGTTGTGTGGTGAGTGTGCCTCTACCTACACAAGAGTTGATGTCCGAAAGGGTTTTATGTTTCTGTGAGCAAAAGTCTATATAAGAATTATATATAGATTTGGTGAATATAAGTATATAAAGAAGAGAGGGGAAAACACAATGTGTAAAATAAAAGGAAAAAATGTTATTTTAAGCGGTGAACAAGAGAGAAAGTTATTGAGCAGAGGTAAAAAAAAAGAGAAAGTGGAGTAGAGAGAAGAATATGGGGTGATGAGCATCACTGGTTATATGGATATATAGTATATATAGCCTTTTCAAAGCAGATGTAACAACAACAAAAACTTATTGTATGTATCGCTCGAGGGCCCTTTTGTGGCCTCTAAAAAAGAAGTGAAACTCTTTTTTCTCTTTCTCTCCCCCTCGTTTCGTTCGTCTCTTCCTTTTTTTGTGAGGAACTGCAACTTCTTAACTCTTTCTCTCTTTTTTTGCTTTCACTTTTTTTTCTCTTTTATGTAGAAAATGTATTATGGGAACTTTTTTGTACTTATCACTTTTTCTCGCCTATTTTTTTTGAGGAGGCGGTAGTGTTGGTGGCTTGGTTTTGTAGAGAAAATGGAATTTATGTATTTATATTATATTATGTATACATAGTAAAAAACGCAATTGGAGAGTGCATTGAAAATGTGTAGAAGCTATGCTGATAATGATGGTTCAGTGTGTGTGTGGTGGTTGGTGGTCTTGTGAGTTTGTATATTATCATGGCATTTGCACTAAACTCTGAAGAAAAAAAGAGAAAGTAAAAGGGCATCATCCTCTCTGATGATGCGGTTTTCCCTGTGAAGAAGGAAACAAACTTTTTTTAGTCGATAAGTATTGGTAAGCTTACGTGTATGGAGGTATATATAAGTGTGCGTATAGGTATAATGTAAGATATTTTTTGTATGGACACTTAATGACATTTTAAGGCTGTTTTATTTTGTTCCTTGCACAACTTTTTGTGTCTACTTTTTGCTCTCGTTTGTACAATTTTTCGGTATAAAAGGGTTAAATTCTCATCTTCCTCTATCCAAAGAACGTACTAAATTTTTTGTAGGGGGGATATGCCGATGAAGATACAAAAAATATTCTAAAGAAAGTGGTCCATGAATGAAAAAAAGAAGAGAAAATAATGGTGACCAATTCCCAATAAGAGTAGCATTGTCTATATGTGTAACTTCACATTAAGCATTGGAGAAAAATGTCTCTTTAGAAAATTTGCTTCCATTGAGCTTTTTTTGAAGGCATTCATTCATTCTGCTGCAGTTATCGAGTGTCTCTCAGAGAGTATCTTGCTAGCTTAAATATTCGTTAGCAATTGAAAAGATCATCTATGAAAGCTTATCTCAAAAACTTATACGTCTAGAAAACTGGGAAGGGGAGGGGCTGTCAAAAAGAGGAAAAAAGAGTCTTTACAAAAATAACTCTTATTTTAGCTTGGATACAAAAAAGAATACTGTATTTTCTTCCTCAGAATATCGTCTAAAATGTTCCCTTAAAACAGCACAGCTAAAACAACAGAGCAATCGAATGAAACGCCAAAAAAATCGGTCGCACTATCCATTAAACTGTCTTAAAAAGTTTACATAATGGGCAGTTAAGTTGCGCAATTAGTTCTTTTCTTCTGATTTCTACGTAAGCACTTTTAATCAATGTAGTCCATTAAATATACTTTCTTTTAAAAACATAATATTTAAAACATTGAAGAAACCCATAAAGCTTTTTTGGATAAGTTTTGAATTGGATTGGATACGCAGTGTCTTGTCTTAATTGATTACTTCATTACACAACACACTCTTCTTGTTTTACAGTGAATTCCCCACTAATGGAATACTATAATCGATAAAGAACATCACACTGTGGCTTGGCTTTTGCGGTTGACAGGCTCTGTATACGTTCAGTTCAGAATGTTTTATATGTGCGGTTATAGGAAAATTTGCTAATGGAGAGCAACCACCTTAAATTGACAGCCGCCAAGTCACGATGCTCCAATGTTGAGTGTATAGTAAATTCCTCAGGTTGCTTAACGCATTATATTTATAGCATTCTGTGGACTTGGAGGAAATGAAGAAATACAAAGTTTTCGGGGGGAAGGTCACCTCTAAAAAATATTTCATCTCAGAAGATATTTATTGTTTTGGTGTAAATAAAACGGAAAATGTAATTTCTGTAAGAAAAAGTTTTTCGTGAGAGTTTGTGTCACACGCAATAACCAAAAAGAAGACAAATTTTCTCTATGTTGGTCAATATGTCGAGGAAAATGTCTGAGAGAACAAAACAAAAAATGAATATTTTTTATACAGTTTTTCTCACAAAGCTTTATTGAAGGTTGCAGTATTTTTTTGTGGAAAATTAAAGCGTACTAAATGAAAAGTGGAACAAAGAAAAGTTGTGAGACAGATGTTGCAAAATGAATATGTGTTTTTTGTGCGTCGCAGATGTGCGAACGAGCGTACCTATTAAATTTCATCACACGTATTTCATCATATTACATCACACACATGTCAGTCAGGTTCGCGGCGGGTCTGGCTTAGCCTGCTGGGTTATGTATATGGTTGAGTTGAAATAAATAAAAAGCGTCATGCTGTTGACTTATTGGAAAACATGGACGGGACGGAGGAACATAACACATGGAGAAATGATGATGACTTTTTTTTAGAGTTTTTTAAAGAGAGAGGCTGGATATATCGGATTCATTACTAAAAAATACAAAAGTCGTTCAAGAGAAAGCAGCGTAATATATGGAACATTTTCCGCTTTGTGTACAAAAAAATGTAATGAAAGTTGTGCGTACAAGAATACCTACATTAAAAATTGAAGTAAAAGACTTTTGCTTTTTTTCTTCGTTTTCTGCGAAGAATTATTTTGGCTATTGCGTAATAGCTTTATTTTTTGCGCAATTCACCTCGGCACGCATTGAGAAATGACAATGTATTTTGATCTAAATTAACATTTTCTTTTGGAAGCAACTCAACTAGAAAAAAGTCAATCTATTTATTTTCTCTCAGAGCGAGAGTTTCAATTGTGAAAATGAAAGGCTTGACAGGTGACAAAGAAAGACAAGTCAAAAGAATAAATAAATGCTTTCATACATTCATGCTTTTTTGAAAAACGTGGGCTCAGACACAATATTATTTTGTTTTTTCATGATTTCGTAACTCTTTTCAGCGTATTAGGTTTGTTTACATTGACCTTTTCATTTTGTTTCCAAATAGGTATATAGACAGTGTAATTACCTGCCTGTGAGGCACAATAGAAATACTTATTGTTTAAACTTGCGAAACTCTAGTAATACGCAGTATTCTTCCATTTTCTACATAATTCTTGTTTAAAAAATGTTGTCGTTTGTTTTGAAATGGAACCAGATAAATTGCCCATCATTAGTTGCTTCTCATTTTCCTCCAACTTTCTCCAGACACAATAAAAATAAGTATAAGTACATAATATACGATACGTTTAGGTACACATTTAATTATAAATAACCTATAAAGAACCTCTCCATCAATTATATTTTTTCGGGACTCAAGCTCTTTTTTTCTCAAGCTTCCAGACTCGTGAGCAGAGAGAACCCTTAATGAATTCCTAATTCCTGCAATATAAGTGATATGGAAAGATGAAGAAGACGAGAAAGAATTAGATAAAAAATACACCCATTAAATAGATTTTAGCAGTCCCACTTTCCCCATAAAAATATAACATACTTTGGTATAATCCTTCCTCCAAACAAGCTTTCAAAAGAGAGTTCGAGTCAAAAAATAAAATAATATAAAACACCGAAATCACGATCCCAGTGAGCGCGATCACGATCACGATCATCAGCATGATAATAGCACAGAGGACAAACGAGAGAGAGAAAGTCTCTCTTTAGAAGATATATGCATGATCTGCTTTCTCCCGTCCTATATTATTTACCACGCCTCACTTGTCATTCCTCTTGTTTCTGCTCGAATACTTATCATATATACTTAATACATACCATACCAGACTATACACCCATCCAACGTGTCTTTGTCTCGTGCATCTCCCTATTTTACGAGCAAACTGCTCATCAAAAAAACTTGATTGTTCCACTCTTCTCCTCGCTCATCTTTCTCTAAAGGACATGGGAAATTGGAGACACAAGCCAAGCCAGCACAAAAGAAACGTTTTGTTCATGCTTTCTCTCTCTCATTTCCACACATTTTTTCACGAATATTTTTTTTCTTCTTCGTTCCCTTGTTTTTTTGGTTGAATGACAATGATGACAGGGAAAAAAGAAAAAACGAGAGAACTCATTCCTCCACACTCTACACATTTCTACTCATTTAACCATTCATCCGATTTGGACTGCGCGCGAGAGAGAAAGTTACCTACACAAAATAAAATACCTACACATTTTCTCAGTCTCTTAGTTTTTGAATGAATTTGATCCATGGAATCGCGAACATTTTTGGTACGTGAAGAAAAGTATGGATTCTTTTGGGTACGATATGGATACTGTTTAGTCATCCAAGAAGATAAAATGTCTGTAATATAAGGCCATATAACATGCGTCGCATTCAACTAATGACGAAAAAATGATCAGAGAACCTTTAAATTGTTTATGGTGAGTTATTATGAGGTAAATTGGGATAAAGATGCGTACTAGCTAGAATCGCTTTCTGGTGAGACGAACGATTTCCGGTCGTTACCACTGTTAGGGAGAGAAGGCAAGACAGATAATTATATAGCTTGAATGTGCGTCTGAGGAAACGGAGAAGTTATTTAGTAATGACTAAACAGGAAGTACAAAAAAATATGTTGAGCAGTGAGCAGGTAGTAACCAAGGTGAAAAAAATTGTATATTGATCATTCTTGATGATTACAGTGGTAACGAAGTGGAAATCATTAATATTTTTATTGGGAATCCTGTTCCTTTCCTGAAAAAAAAAATAAGGAGATAACGAGAAAGAAAGTTCCTTGGACGATTTTCAGATACGAAGAAAACGCACTAATAATAGGTAGTTTTGCTCTAAACTCTATATGGGAAGTTGGAGTTCAATTGATGGAAATAATGATCTCTTCAGTATTGAATTTTACAGAAGGTGGAATAAAAGGATTTGGAAAATTGAATGTGGAGAAAGCAATAATTAAATAAAAAAGTTAAGAAGAGGAAATGAAGAAGATAAAATATACTTTAATTTGTGGATGTGGATATTATCTGTATAAGAGATAGATAGATAGATAGATATTTTCTCCTCTGTAATTAAAAAGTTATTTAATCAGAAAGAAATTAACGAACGTTCTGGAAAGAAAGTGAGAGAAAAAGTTATTAAGATTATCATTATCATTCATCCTTCCGATCGGCTGGATTGGAACCGCGGGAGATGAGTCGATAGC
This sequence comes from Entomobrya muscorum, assembly GCA_034695405.1. NCBI lineage: Eukaryota > Metazoa > Arthropoda > Collembola > Entomobryomorpha > Entomobryidae > Entomobrya > Entomobrya muscorum. The sequence continues at coordinate 4,566 of JAQIWO010001306.1, read as the reverse complement.
ATATAGTATATATAGTGGCATGGCAGATGAATGAATGTAAAATAGTATAAATACGCATACACTCCCACACAGCAGGAAAGAGAACAAAATCGTGATTGGGTGTGCGGGATTGAATTTTTTTTTGCCTCGTTGAATTGTCGAGTGACTTTCCCCATACACACACACACACACACACACACACACACACACACACATGTTCTATATAAGCGTATGGCAATCGTCTAGAAAAATAGCACGATCGAGACAAAGTCAAGTGTTTGGCATGACATGAATATCAATTCAAGTATTAACATTTGCATGTAGGTATGTATGTATGTACCTATATGCAGTGTAGTAAAAAAACTACCAAATAGTATAACAACTAACACCTCTCATTCCCTTTTACCTACAGTACAGCACAATGTGTAAATTTTGTTGTGTTATAGTTAGCACATGATGTACAGCCAAAAGCACATGTATTATTATATACGCAGCAATGCTTTATCTTGATTGCGTTTTTCCTCTGCTTCTCTTCATTATTTTCCATGTTGAGTCAATTTATTTTAGGGGAAACGACGTGCAAGAATTTTTTACTCAACTCTCCATGAATATTTCGCTTTCTCTCTCTCTCTTTATGTCTGGCTTGTGCTTTGTTATTTACTCGTTTTAGTTACTTTCTGTATTGAATGCATGCATATGTATATGTATATTTTTTTCTTTCTCATGGAACCAAACCACTTTCATTTTAATTTAGCTGCATACGAAAAGTGGAGAAGAGTGAAGTAAAGTAGCAAGTTTTTTCATTTAGCAGTTCTCTTCTGTCACCAATTTTTTTCTCTTTTCGCTATAAATGTTTATAAGTATGTAAATGGAGTATACACGCTGTTGTTGTTGTTGTCTTGTTAGGCTACAAATTTTCTACCAACTCTTTTATGAGCACAGAGAGTTTCCTAGACGGAGAGGGAGAGACTAAGGGAATTAATTTTGCTAATTGTGGCAAAAGTAGTGGTGGACTGCTGGGTGGAAGAAGGTAAGTTTGAGCAGAAAACTGCGTAATGAGCAGAGCAGCACAGCAGAAATAGGAGAAGGTGAGAGAAAAACAAGAGGAGAGGGTAGGGCACGGGCACGGGCACACTGGGTACAAAACTTTTTTTTTTGATTTGCATTATGCATGTGGGACAATTAGTCTGACAAGTTGTTTTTGTTCCCTTCACTCGGGATCCAATCTGTCTAAAAAGTGGAAATGGAAAGGGAAAAAGCTTTTTTGTTTTGTTTAAGCTAATGATAACTTTGCATGTGTGCTCGCTAACTTGACGTAGGAAATTAAATTGCATAAATATAAATGAAAACATGAGCACTTATTGTTGTTGTGATTAGATATGTAACTGTTTTTGTAACACGACAAGAATGTAAAAGAAATTGAGCATTTTTTTTTATTACGTAATTTTGTACCTACCTTTGTAATAAAATCGGGATTAAGGCAGTCCCAAATAACTTCCGTGCGGAGGAGCTCCACCCAATGAGAGTTCCCAGTGCCCACTGGTTGATGGTACACTACACATATTGGATCCGACCTTGAGAACACATCTTTGTCCAACAGGTCCCTAATAAATCATCAAAAAAATAGAGAAGAAAAGGAAAGTTTATTGTCAGCACCATACACACACATAGATATATAGTGGGAGTAGTTTTATCGCCAGAGAAAAAGTTGGCACACAATTGCAAATAGACGGCTTATGGCTAGTTTTTGGGAGGATATCACAGAATAAAAGGCAAACTTTCTCTATAATTTTCTCCCATCTTTTTATCATCTTCTTCTCATGTCACAATCCGGTATAACAGTTTCCATTTCCCATAAGAAGTAAAACTCTCTCATTCTCATACTGTTTATATATCCATCTATTTTTTTTTCTATTTCTTATCATTTTTATCATTTTTTCCTCTCTGCTTTTTCCTCCCAAAGGGAATTACAGCGGCAATGGAACAAAGTGATGTAGTGGCACCGTCATTAGAAAGCTTTAAATGAGCAATTACGAAGCGAGGCTCGCAAAAAAAAGTTTTATGGGAGACATTATTACATTTTTTGATGATATGTACCCTACACATGCACACATTATGATGATGATGATGATGATGGAGTGGTAGGGATAGGTATGTCTTTTTGAGAGACAGAGATAGAGAGACGCACACACAAAAAATTCCCTTCTTTACATCTCTTCCTTCCTCTCTGTCTGTTGGGAGTTATTATCAATTTAGGTGGATGGGTGGAATGGTAAAGAGAGAGAGACGAAGAAAGTGTGTGTGGGACTTTTTTATGATAGCATTTTCTCGCTACATATTATCAGACAATGACAGTATAGTGGTATGGCATTGGAAATGGTAGTTGGCTCTCTCTCTCCCTTTCTCTGTCTGTCTGGTTTTCTCTGACAACCTGGGAGCTTTTCTCATCATCCTCCTACTACTCAGCTTGGCTTCTTGTGCTTGGATAAAATATATATAAAAAAAGGAACACACACAGTGCTAGATATATGCTGGTAGCTGATGGATGGCGCATCAGAAGCGGAACAGTTGAAAAAGAGACATTTTTTTTGCATATCGTGTGTGTATACTTATACTAAACCTTGGGAAGTAATTTTGTAGGTATAAAGTGGATATGTATAGGTATGTGCATAACTTTTCTTATAAGAAGAAGGTGGGTGGATGGGTGGGTTCGTGGAACATTAAATATCTAAGTTGTAAATGGGAAATGCGAAGTAGAGAAGTAAGTTTTCTGTACATATTATATTGCCTATGCTCTCGGAGAATGGTGGAAAGTACAATGTGAAAGTGATGGTTGTGAAAGTGGTGGATTATGCAAAAGAAGTGTGGTTTGCATGTTTCTCAGGATGAATAAGGCATGAGGCACTTTGAAAAGTAGACTTTTGTGAGGGAGAAGAGAAAGGAGAGAGAGAGAGAGAGATACTTCCTGTGAGAACGGAAACTGTTCCGCATGCAAACACATCATCATCATCCTTCTCCTCCTCCCGTAATAATAATCATAATAATAATAATGTATGTACATTTGTAGGACGAGCAGCATACTCACAGTGCACATAATAAACGGTTTCCTTATTCACAGTGCAACAATGGAAATTGGCTGGTTTTGGCTGGCTGGGTAAATAAGGAGAAGAAGGAAGGAATAAGGATGGACAAGGAAGAAAAAGAAACAGGCATTCCACTCTAGTCACAACTACTCCCATTCCCTCCCTCTTTTCTTCTAACTCTCATTCAAAGAAATAATCATAATAATAAAATAAAATAATAGAGAAAATAGTCATAATAATCGTCATAATAATAGGGAGTTAGTGGAAGTACGCCAACCAGTAAGGAAAGAGAGTGAAGAGTGGATATGGTGTCTGGAGAGCTAGAAGGAAACCAGATACTCACTTCAGTATTCAGGAATGCTCGTTGTGTGTGTGTATGCTTAAAGCAGTGGTGATGGTGGTAGCATAAAATATACGGATTAAATACTTTTGACACACTCTTTGCCATTTTGCGTAACTCCTGGCTTGCTCCTAGTGTAAGCCATTCCTTATACTAGCTTGTTAGCAGTGAGTCACTCAAATCATCATTGTCGCTTTTCGTGTTTCTCTTGCTACAACAAACCACTCGCCTTCTCCTGTAGATTTACATGGCTTAAATACCACATTCTTATTTACTATTATGATATGTATTTTCCTTTTCCAAGAACTGCATAATATTTTTGCAATGATGATACTTGATGTTGATGGCCTTCTTGCATGACGCCAACAAACGATGTAACAATACTGGCAACATTTTGAGACTTTCCCTGCCTACCTTGCCACTCATCATGTTCCCCGTTTTCTACCTATTTCCTTCACGGTCACATTGTCTTTTTCCCTTTTACTTACTGCTCTGTTTATTATCATTATGAAAGTTTGCAAGGGCCTATAAAATAGTCACTATATAATTATATAGAAATACACGCGGAGGTTGCTATACAACCAAGACGAGATGAGAAAGTGAATAGATTCCGACAAAAACGGAAGGAAGGAAATGAATAGGTTATCTGCTCGAACCATGAGGACTAGGGAAGAAACTGATGGAAATACATAACCGCGCGCGGATAGCCATGCACGCACGCAAAACACAGAGAAATAGACAAGACAGCAACACACACAGCAATCACGTAGTTTTCTCTTCACAGAGAGAAAATTCATTCCCCGAACCCATCATCTTGAATGAATCATAATATGGGCACCATACCACCACGTCATGAGTTATTATAGGCCAAGTCTTCAGTTTTTTTGGTACAGCATACATACATAGTGCATGGTGTAATAATAATAATGATAAAGTGGCATGCGGATAGACGGGAATAGTCAGATTCTGCGAGGCTGATAACTCTCAAAAAATTTATGCACATGCCATCTTGTCACTACTATTTATATGTGGTACTCGTATAAACACATAATAATAACCAGAGTTAGTAGTAGTAGTAGTACTAGCAGCAGCAGCAGGAAGGGAAACTAGGGAAAGCTTATCAGAATAAAAAGGGAAGACAAGTCGCTCAAAAGACAAGTCAGT
>JAQIWO010001305.1:0-10566 GCA_034695405.1 Entomobrya muscorum | reverse complement strand
GACTTGGTACAAAAATGTACCGCGGTCCCCCAACACTGGCAGCTACCTTGGGTCAATTCTAAGACCAAGTTTGAATATGGGCCAAATCGGTAAAGCTTAACCGTTAGAAACGTTAAAACTTGTATGCTAAAGTACGTCTTCATAACATACACAGTTATCTAGGGCATCAAAATGACACTGTTTCTCAACAACAGGAATCTAAATATGATGTCGGTTTTGAAATTCAAAATACTACTCGGCTGTTATAACGCTTTATACATGATTATTAGGTAATAACTTTTATTCTTACGTAATAATCATGTTTATTACGTAAGAAACACCATTCTTGCGCAATTATCAGCGTTCTTGCTAAAATTAACGTATCTTGCTACACGCTACGCTACTTTTTTACTCCGCTTGCGTGCGGTTTATTTTATTTTCCTTGCGTTTGATATTGATATGACTCATGATGGTGACTTGGCTGACATGTCGTTAAGGACCGTTCATAAATTTTTCACCGTCCATTTAACCGCATGAAGAGTTCTGAGCAATAAAGTCACGTATGAAAATAATATGTGAGCGATCCCCTCTTCGCAGCTAAAGGTTCATATGCTCCTTATTACGCAAATATGACATGACAATTCAACCAGTGAATGATTTGATTATGTTTGTCTGAGAGCACGCTCCCGATAAGTAAGTACCTAGATTGTTTGATTCAACATGGGAAAGTACCTTAACGATTTTTTTGTAAACACATAAATTAAAGTTTCGAAATATTTTTATGATGCATAAATACAAAATATTGTACATATTTAAATGCATAATAAATATAAGAGAAATGTTTCAATTCTTACTACATAATATGCATATAGTATTTACACTTATGTATGTACATATATATTTTGCTTTGTAAAAGTCTAGTTTAAAGTTTGGTTCACTATCGTATTATATCCTGCCCAGTGGAGAGGATTTTTAGATAGACAATAACGCTTACTTCAAGCACTTTCATGAGCATTTAATAAATGACGAGAAAAACTTTTTGTCCACCTGAAGAAATCATAATAAATTGTGTCTAGGTATTTGTATTTGTTAAAATTGTGTATGACATTTGTAAAGCAAATATTGTCCATCAGCTTTCACTTCAAATTCTCTTACTTCACAGAGCTTTCAAAGCATTGTCGATGTCGCATAGTTACATGTCGTCATCACTCATTATCGTCTTTTATTACAATATTTCGACTTTCTCTATTAATGTTTCCAGCCTTAAAATAAGAACTCGTACGTAAAAGGTGCCAAATATAACAAATATGGATTTGAGAACTCATAAATTCCCTTGTTGTTTTAAATGTCGATTTGATATACGTTTTGCTGACAAATACATATCACAAAGCATATACCTAGTTGGTAATATCAACTTTCAAAGAATTTAATTTTTGATCGCCCAATGCTCAGTTCATTAATAATTAATCAGAGTTTTGAGATTGAGTGACGGAAGCCGAAATCGTGAACGTTGCTCCGCAATTTTATTGTAATTTACAAAAATGATTTTGCGATTTAATAGACCAAAATAATCGAGTAGCATTTAGAACACAACAACATGTTCAAATAAACATTAAAGTTTATAAGGATGAAATTTTGAAGCCCATAATTAACAATTTAGATGTTGACGGAATGCAAATCTTCTTGACAAATATAGAACAGTTTGCAATTCATATTAACTACAACGTCTTTCAACGCCTTAAATTTTTAAAGGTCGAGCAAGAAATTAATTTTTCATTCATTAATTGTAAATTCGTATTAAAAGTGGTTTGGGGTATTAGTGTTACGAAAGAGACTAAAGTAATCCAGCAAGTAACATCACTGAAAATAGAACTGAAAAAGAATCCAGCAACCAACACATCCAAGTTAATTTGTCCAAGTATTCCATACGCTACTTTTCTTTTTACAAAACTCTTCAGTAATTAGGCAGAAGGTATGTTTATTGACTTACAATTAAATCGCTGAATGCAAGCCTAAACACTTGTGCAAAATACAGCAAATAAATTATAGCAAGAAAAATCACTTTCTCTTTTGATAACTATAAGTAAGATCTCGTTATATGTTTGGTTCTTTTTGATTTTAGCTAATCAGCCACAGACACAGTGACAAAATGCTTCTCTCCAAGCATATGACCCTATTTGAACTTCTGTGTCGTCTTGCGGAGTCAGCGGACACTGGCAACATCCTCCACTGGAATAAACAGGCTTGCATCATGAACCTGTCTCGTAATTTTAAGGAGTCAAAGAAGGGATTTACTCCTTTGCAGTACCTCCGAGTCTTCATGCTTCTACTAATTACATTCCAAAGCTTTTACTCCTACAAAACCAGCAAATGGAATTCCGTTGACTCTCTCGTGGAAGCCATTCTTGCAGCAACATATTTTTGTGTGCTCAGCTTCTCAACCTTGTTTCTCAGCGTCTTTCGTAAAAACGCGAGATCAATCTGCATTTATATTAATGGTCACATACAGCTAAGCTCAATGCTCAGAAATGCTGACTAGGAAACAAAACTGACAACTTTCGAACGAGCAATAGTCCTAGCTGCATATATGATACTACCTGCTTTTGTAATTTACATTCTCGTTTACATGTACGGCTTGCATTGGTTCAGCCCCTGCAAAATTTCTTTGGTTGGATACTTCCTACTTCCGGAATGCTGGAGCAAAGAAAATTGTTTCTTATTGCCCCTAATGTCATGGAACACGCTAATTAAACTTGGAGTCATTCTCGTGAACCACTTAATTTTCCACTTGGCTGCCACTATTGCTCCTCTGATTTCTGATTTGGGGAGGACTTTTGATTCTCTGTACTCTGAGCCTCACTCAATACTTGAATAGCTACAAAGAAATTTGTTTGGCTGTCAATGAATCATCATATCAATCATGTAAATTGTACAGAAACATACAGGTTTTGGCTACGATCATGAATGAAATTCAGCGTCGTGAAATAATTGGGACGACGGTCTCAATATGCATCGTAATATTGGGCGTATGCATTGCCGGCTTGATTCGAATCTTGTCGCATGAAATAAGTGTGATTCTACTTGCACTCGTTGTTCCACAGTTAATAGTTGGAGCTTTTACGTTGGTTGGCATTCTGGGAATTCAGTCAAACGTTTGTACCAAGTCGGAAGAGGTGCTGAATATTCTCAAAATAGGTAACGTGGTGGTATGGAGAAAGCGAAGGGGAGAAAGCAGATGGAGGCAGAGGTTTTACAGGTCTTGCTGGTGCATTAAAGTTGGAATGGGCTCTATAAATTTTGTCGACCGTTTGACGCCTCTGAATTGTCTTGCGTTTGCAAATGATATCACAGTCAACGCGCTTTTACTTTCTTAATACTGATTAGATATAATTGCCTAATTTACTAATCATTCATTACTCACTATACATATACTTATGTATCTAACTGTAAAACCTTGTTCTGTCCTGCTTAGTTGAAAGCACATTCATGAATTTTGGAATAAGTGGCATGAATATGAATAAGGCTTGCTAAGAAGGTTATGGTAATTATTCGATGTATTTCTAACCGTAGATACACATATACAGCAATTCAAATCTTAGTTCAGGATAACTTCAACTTAATACTTCATAATTATGCGTTCTAAATAATTATTTGTTTTCTTGCTGGTAGTCTTTTTTCACGTGTCGGGTCCACACGAATGCATTCTATAGATTAACACACTCGGCATGTTGGCTGGCTCGACTCCCCATAACTGTCAGAATTTTTTATCGCGTCATGATTCAGCTCATGCATTATTACATCTATAAATAAACCTTTCGTTAAGTGTTATCAATTAGGCTTTAATTATGTAACAATCGTAGCATATGTCTCCGTGAACTCTAAAACCTTTGCATATGTACAAAACGTAAAAGCTTTACTATTTATCGTCATTTACAGAGTCGCTATATTTTTTTTATCTCGTGATGATTTTTTCACGCTCTTTGGACTTGTACAAATAACCTTCAGCACACAAAAAAACGTGATGAAGGTGACGCTGCTGCAAAAGTGAAGTCCACTCGTCTGCCAGTTGCATCCATGTAATGAAACTTGATTGAAAAATGTACAATTACATCACAACGCCAACGCAACGCTGTGTTGTTGTGCTTTTTGTTATTCCCTAATTAAGCATTCTGCTAGAGTGACTAAGCAATTCGATAATATTTAATATACACTTGGAAAAACACTTTTAAAATCAAAGAAGCCGTCGAGTGGTCTATCGCTTTAAAAACATAGAGCATTCCATTAGTAAATACATGGCAAGATAACAGACAGACAAATAACATCTCCAATCCGTTTTTATCAAGTTCCAGTCAGCATGGATTTATTTTCAAGGACGGGGACAAAACAGTCATTCATTTAGCTGCTCGTTCTACAACATTTTCATTTGCGAGGACACACAGAAAGGGTATTGGATGGATCTGTATCTGATGTGTTTGTTGTGAATTTTAATGTTACATTTAAACCGTCACCGACAGAGTATTTTTAATATTTGGGAGTGAAAAGTCCTCAGGGGCGCTTCCCTTTTAATAAGAGTTGGAAATGGCAGGGCTGTCTTCTTTGAGCGGTCTTCTTAGCTCAGATAACCCATCAGGGCTGGTGTTGTTGGCTACTTTAATTATCCTTACCGTGGTCAATCCAATTCTGGGAGTTGTTGCCTTCCTCATCACGGCTGTACTATCCCAAGCCAGGGAAAATTATGGAGTTTTGGAAGCCTGTGGAATTCCTGTGGTGAAGCCAACGCTGTTCCGTGGAAGTGAGCCTAATCTCCACAAAACTGTAACGCATTTAGACGATATAGACAGGTTTAAGAAGTTTGGAGGAATATGGGGTGTACGTGAAGACTGAAAACAGTGAAAACTATTATTTATGTATATAGTGCATTATAATGCATTAAATTTATGTACTTACAATCATTCTCTTTAAACTATTATTGATTAATCACGTTACAGTCATACGTTGGACGTACTCCAGAAGTTTACATTGCCGACCCTGAAATCATTCGTCTCGTGTTTGTCAAGGACTTTGTGTATTTTGGCGATAGAAAGGAGGCGGATTTTGGATCTCCCGTACTCAATGAAATTTTGGATTATTTACCGGGTAAATAGTAATCTGCATCAATTAGTAAGAATAGTTAGTTATAAATCAAATCAATTAATAACTGTAATAAAACTTCAAGGGAGCGCCCATAAAAGCAATTTTGTCCTATCCACAAATCCACAAATCCACAATCATTTTAATCGGTTATAATTTGCTATGCAATCAACATCATCACATCAATTGCCATTTTATTTATAAATCACAATGACAAAACTGACAAACCCAATATTTTTTTGATTTTTCGCAGGCGAGAAGTGGAAACAACTTCGTACGTATCTCAGCCCTTTGTTCACAATAGCAAAATTGAGACAAATGAGTGGTGTGATTGCCGAAAGTACTTCAGAGTTTATGGATGACTTAAAGTCTGAATGTGATGTGAATGGTAGGCTCAAAATCGATTGTAGAAAGTAAGTACATGTAATTATTTGTGCAATAACAATTAAGATAAAATGAATGACCAACTACATATTCACCTTTTTGTTCTTCTGTTTTACCGTAGACGCCTAACAACTTGGTTGATTGACATGTTTGCTCAAACCACTCTCGGCATTCGAATGGAGGATGCCAAAAATCCGGATAATAAATTTGCTGAAGCATTTCGGGAGATGATGGGAGAAAATTCGGAATACAATCTTCTCTATTCACTTTCACGTAAGTGTTTTCTTTCTTTAGTTTGGTACCTCTATGTATGCTACAAGCGTAAAACCATAGTAATACAAATATGTGTAATGTGTAAATACAACACGAAAAATGTTGACTGCGTACATTATTAAATACGTAAAAAAAATAGTGAAAGCATTTATGTACATGGTGAAGATGAAAAAACTGAAGTTTTAGATTTTTTAATGAAATGAAAATGACCTCAATTATACCCTTTCTTTTTTAAGTACCTGTGTATGTTATAAGCTTAAAATCCATAATAGGTATGGTATGTGTAAATGTAAATACATTACGAAAAATGTCGACAGGGTACATTAAACACGTAAAAAATAGTGAAAGCATCTTGGCTTATGAATATAGTGGTGGTGATAGATAAAGTAAAGACTTATTAGTTTATTATTATTTTAATGAAATTTTAATGAAATGAAAATTATCTGTATGTGTTTCTAAAATATTCCAGTTTCCTTTCCATACCTCTCAAAATTTGCTCCACTATTTAACCCCGAGCCAGTAAAGCTGATAGAGTCCACGCTTCGTCAAGTGATAGATTCTCGAAGAAAAAGCCAAAAACAAAGCAGCAAAGACTTTCTCGACGTGCTATGTGAGCTCTGGGAACGTGTGCCGACAAAGGAGTTTCAAGATCTTGGAATCACCGAAACGACAATAATCGCACAAGGCATAAATTTCTTTCTGGGAGGCTACGACACTTCCACCACCACTCTCAGTCATTTGCTTTTGCATATTGCTGACCATCCGGAGGTCCAAGAGAAAATGCATTCTGAGTTGATGGAAGCTCTCTCCCGTCGTCGTAGTAGAGATGACGAAGATAAGGAAAACAAGAAGTCTGAAAAGAATAATCTGGAAATTGATCACGAGCTCATCAAAGATTCTGAGATTCCTTATATCATTGCCTGTATAAATGAGTCTTTACGACTCGCTCCACCATTTATCCGGCCGGAGCGAATTTGTACTAGGGATTGGACTCATAAAGGAATTACCATTAAGAAAGGCACTCCCGTGATGCTTGCTTCCTGGGCTGCCAACAGAAATCCGAAGGTGTACCCCGATGACCCTGAAAAATTTAAACCTGAAAGATTTCTTCCGGAAAATAAGACAGGCTTGGATCCTTACGGATTTACCACATTTGGATTGGGACCCCGAAATTGTATTGGCATGCGATTTGCATACGAGAACTTAAAGCTATTCATGTGTAATCTTGTAAAGAATTTCCGGGTAGAGAAGAGGGCTGATACCCGTATGAACTGTAAAACGGGCTCTGTGCTACTCTTAGGGTTCAGCCCATTGTATCTTGATTTGGTTCAAAGGAAAGAAAACAAATAAGATGTTTTATTGATTTTTCCTCTCTTTTATGGCCGGTTTGGTCGCAAGAAAATGGGACGCTAAAATTAGTTTGAATCGTATAATAAATTAAATTGGAGATCATTCAAAAACGAATGCATTCGTATTATGATGTATGATCTAAATGATATGTCGCTATGCTATTAATGAAAATATTGACAATGTTGGTGCCAGCAATTACTATCGACTCGATTCATGATGCTAAAAGGTTATTCTGTGTGTATAACTGTCTCAATAAAATATTAATTTTAGCCGACCGACCTTAACTTATCTGATAAAATTTGTTAATTCATTTAAATATATATTTCAGAAACAATCACTTTTAATATGTATTATGCTTATTTTTGTAATGTAGTGAAGTGAAGGGCACCTAAAGTTTTTTTTTCTCGCTGAGAAAAATATCAACTCACTTCAATACTGAAGCACACGAAATGAGCACAGCTGCTTTGCTTGACCCGCATATACGGGATTCTCTGCTCAGCAGCACCACAAAAGAATGTAAACATACTTGAAATCAGAATAATTTGACAGTAAATATTTTTCTTTTAATTGGGAGGCTGTTGAAGGTTTTAGAGCAAAGGAAACGGAAAGAAATAGTTTATATTATTAGTTAGCTAGTTGGTGGAATAAAGACACAACTGTTAAGATGCCGCCATCAACATCATCTTCGTCGTCAAAGTGCATTTTCTGTTTTAAAAATTCCAAGAAAATCGGAAAGAGAGGTCAAGACGGACAGCAAGATGAGGTCAGTATACTTCACCGATTTTTCACCATGGTGCAGAGATATTTTGAAGAAAAGACGGGATTCAAAAGCGATTTCTCGAGTGAAAATGTTATAACCACAACTGCAACAAGGAACTCACTTCCTGCATTCCTTCCTGTCCCAGTGGATTTAAAGTTTGCTAGTTGCGCAGAATGTTTTCAGATTGTGGATTCATACTGTGATATTTACCACAAAATGAAATGCCTGGAGTTGGAACTGGATAAGGTGCTGGACAAGCTAAAAACTGTGATGACCTGTGCAAATGATGAGAAGTCTTTAACAACTAATCGTCGTAGGGGAAAGAAGGAAACGGAAAAGTCAATGGAGTTTCGTCAGTTATTCTTGAAGCATTGTAAAGGGCAATATTTATTACTATACTAATACCCTTTGATAATATTAGTAGTTTAGTCTTTAAAATATTCACCATTAATTTATTTTTATTAATATTTATTATTACTGTCCTTGCCAGGTCAACTAGGGAGCTTGGAACTCTTCCCAAAACTTACACTCGGTCGCACTAAACCCAGTCCGGTACAAGGACCAGTGAAAAAGCGTGGGAGACCAAGAAAGATGATGAATGTGGAACCTGTAACCCCAACAAATTCTTTAGCAAATGATCATTTGTCAACTAAACCTCCATCTATTTCAATTTTCAAGATAACGAAGTCAACAGTCGGGAACTTAGACTTTGAGCTACCATCAGATATGGTACTAAAATCATCCCCTCCTGGTTCACCTCTCCATAATGAACATTTTGAAAGCGATTGGCTTGCTGACAATGAAAATCCTTCTTCGGTGGAAGTAGAAGTCACAGATGTTAATTGCGTCACAAAAGTTGATAATCTCTGTGAACAAGATGAGGATGATGGCGATGAAGCTGAGTATTATCCATCCGGGAAGGATGATGATTCAGACTGGCTAGCTGAAGATGATGAACAGGAAATACCAAAAAAGCGCCAGAAAAAAGCGAAACAGTAAGAATTAAATTTTGGTAAATCTAGGTTTCTTTTTGTAGATTCTTTAGAATTCGTACATTTAATTTATTTTAATAAAAATATTTGCAGAGCAAAAGTGCGGGCAAGGAAAGCACCGTCCGGCAAGCTACAAGCAGGAAGAGTATATTGTCAACAGTGCCGCATTGAACCTCGTCCCACTTTTGGATCCCTCCGAATTCTCCAGCTTCATCAAAACTACTTGCATACCAACGGATACATGAAACTCACGAAGAGTGACAACTCAGAAACACTGCACCTGACTGAGAGTGATTTAAAACTTGAAGGGATAGACTCAACTCCAAAGCGTTGCAGTGAGAGCTTTCCTAAATGTTCAAAAGAATTCATGCTGGAAGACGAGCTCAAGACTCACCAGAAATTCCATGGCAGCTTTACCTGTGAAACCTGCGGTGTCGTTTTTAATGACGCTATTGAAATGGTTGATCATACAATAGTGCATCTCGGTGATGCAGGTAAGCTATATTCTGAAAATGGGGCGTTAACATGCGGAAAATGTACAATTTATTCGACACATCTGGAAGGAGAGCTAGTCAACCACTACTTGGAATTTCATATGAACATGCCAATCGTCCTCTCCACTTGTCCCATTTGTCACCAGATATTTAAATATGTGGAGAAAGTACCGTTCCTCCATTATCTAAACTACCATGACCTCACCAGGCTGGAGGATTCTTCCTCAGGAGGCATCCAGTGTACCAAGGAGAGCTGCTCCGCCTATTTTCTCACTGAAGACCAGTTACAATTCCACCTGATTAGCATTCACCAAGAAGTAGCGAAGCATACCAGACTGGGAAAAACAAAAACACCGGTAACAAAAATGGACACGATAGCGATGGCCAGACGGAGAAAATTCATGAAATATAAAACTAGGGATTTCATTCACGAGTGCGAATATTGTCCCAGAAAGTTCAGAGGTGTGACAGAGCTCAAGGCTCATGTTTGGAGTAGTCACGCAGACATGAAGTTGGGCATTGACTGCGGGAAAATCCAGTTAACTGAGGATGGTCTAACAATCGACGAGTTTGTCTCTGGCATGAAATGCGTTTGTTGGGTTTGTGAAAAAGTGCTGAACAGCGAGGAACAACTGGAGAGGCATGCTAATCATCATGGGGAATTCAAATGCAACTTTTGTGACGTGGTCAAGAGCCTTGCTACTGAATTGGCAGTTCACGAAACGGTACATAAATTACATGACAACGAGGGCGCTTCCTCCACCACCTCGGATAGCGTCAACTGTCCTCGATGTGTATTTTCAACAAAAAATCGTTTAGATTATATCGACCACCACCTCCAAAATCATCTGAATGTACCGTCCGATAGAAAGAGATGTCCAATTTGCTGGAAACCTGCTGCTTTATTGTTAAAAAAGGGGAAAGGAAAAGCTCATAGAAACTGGATCATTAACCACTTTATGGAGTACCATGATAAAACCGACGTGGACCCTGATACCATGCCAAAATGTTCTGATTGTCCAGCCTACTTCCGAACCCCAGTCCAACTCCATAACCACTCGAGAGAGATTCACGGGAAGCAAACGATTCGAGAATGCTGCGACTGCGGAAAAATTTACAGGAAAACGGAGCTGCTCAGAGCGCATCGCATTTCAGCTCATAAGGTGGACGAGGTAACGTTCCAGTTTTTCTGTGGTTTTCCCGG
>JAQIWO010001304.1:0-10566 GCA_034695405.1 Entomobrya muscorum | reverse complement strand
ATGGAGAAAGTACAGAGCCATTCGTTCTGCCCGTTCAAAATCCATCTCATCATTTGAACATGGAAAATTGCAGTACTCGAACCTCTGTGCTGGATTATGAGGCAGAAAATAGTTGTTCATCCACTCCTCTATCGATTGAAACTTCAGACGTACTTTCCCTAGACGGGAAAAATACCAGCCGTATGTCATCGAAACCACCCATTCCTACAATAATTTGTAGTCATTCCTCATCGAACAACAGGTATGATTACCAAAAGTATGTATCCTCAAATTCAGTTTGATGTCTTTAGTTCTCTAAAGTACATAAAGTTATTTATCACAAATCTTAAAAAGAGTTTCCAATACTAACCTTATTTTCATTAATAGTGGTTCCCCTGCAACTGGATCTAACGGTCGATCGTCTGATGATGGGAGTGCCAACTCATCAGCAAGCTTTGCACATCGTTACAAGTTTAAGAGTAATATCAAACAAAGATTTACTGCGGACTGTCAAACTGTAGATGACCACACTCGATTTACTCAAGAAAGTGAAGAAAAAGGTTCCCCTGATGATGGCATAGAAGGAGACGGGGACATTGACGGCGGTTCCAGTGACACTGAAGAAATTCGGGACGAAGGAATCTCTGCTATGGAAGATTCGCTTTTAAAATCGTCTCGTCATGAAGGACATGGAGGAGAAGAACTTGAAGGAAAAAGCATGCCACGAAGTCCCTCATCTCGAAGACGCTCTTCGGGTGGCGGAAGCAGTCTTACTTGTTCGAGTAAAAACACAGTACAACAGATCTCACCCATTGACACATCATCGTCTACAAATGAAAATACTGGATTCTCATCGGCAACTCCAGCTATCCCTGTGGTTGAGACAAAGTCTTCAACGGTCTCATCGTCAGTTTCTGCACTAGATTTAGAGAATTCTGGAAATCGTGATATCATTGAAGTTAAACCCTCCCCGGAGGAACTTCTCTCAGCCATTCACAATCTAAGTAGCCCAGATCAAAATAAAGCTCCGTTGCCTATTGTCATCACAGGAGACGCGGCCATGAGCGATGAAAAGGGGGTACCTGCATTTGCCCTCCACGAAAAAGGGTTATTTTACATACCAATGACAATCGACAAGTCTGTTGTGTCCGCATACGTAAACAAATTCGACTCTACCAATGCTCCTCCACTATATCCGGTTACCATAAGCGTTTGCTTTGTATTGGGTCCAGATAAAAAGGGGAAATTAGAGACATTACCAGATTCAGATCTTACCACTATAGATTGTGATGATAAATCGGCAGAGTTTAGCCAACCCATCATCCCCATCTCAGTAATTTCTACACCTGCTGCAACCATAATAAAACCTGCCAGGAGGGCACATCGTGAGTCGAACCATTTTCTTGCAAGTCGACTGGGTCATCCAAGACCAATGCAGTTCAAAGAATCACACCATCATCATCATCATCATCACAGCAGGGGCTTAGGTAATACTATACTATTAATGTCTTCAGATTTAGAATTGTCGACTGTTATTGATAGTGGCGTAAACTCATGAAATTTTGTTTCAATCATTTTAGGTCATGTGGGATCATCGTATCCTGGAATGTATCCAGATTCCTCCTGCACTAGCAGTCCCGTGCCAACCATGAACGATATGAGCCGGGGTAGCGAAGAAACCGAATTTCACTCTTCTTCAGGCGGTGGCAGTAGATGCAGTAATAGTAATACTGGAGGGGGGTCAAGTTCAGGGAGCAGTAGTGGAATGATGAGTACTTCAACAAGGGGACGTAAGCGGTCCATTGCAAGTTCTACATCAATGTCTGGGGCAAGCCTAGGCTATCATTCGTGGAGTGAAAAGGCGTCGCCCACTTCCCATGAATTTTTCAATTATCATTCAAATACTCATACTCTACCAGCAATTACACTGCATGGTCACTTGACAGTAGCAGCAGCGACTGCTGCAGCTGCTGCGTCATCTGGAACTCTAAACCAACAACGACACACCCAGAGTATGAGCAATTACCATGCAGAGACTGCTTTGAGGGAAAAAGAAGCATGCTTCAGTCAAGAGAAACGAGTAAAAAAGGCAAGAAGTGTGGATCAGACTATGGAATTGAAACAATAAATTCCAGTTGAAAATGAGCCATAATTTTAAACATAATCTTTGTAAAGCACATATTCGATGCACACGCGTTTACTTGTGGGTGATCTGATTTATAAACCTGCATAACAAAAATATAATATGCATCTTTACTAATACTTATTCATTTCATATTGTCTATTTCGCATAAAAATCAACACATTTTCGCCTTCTCCCTATATCAGAAGGAAATACATTTCTGCTAAAACTTGAATTTGTTGTATTGAGTAGAAAATTTATCAAACACGAAGGCTATAAATTGTTCAACTAAAAAAAGAACAAACAGAAATCGAGAAGGTACACTCCTTCAGAACTAACAAGAGCTTGCCTGTTAAGTTGATTTACTATACACACGCAGCAAATGATTAAATTCTGTCTATGTTGGAGTAGAACTTATTCCACTGATAAGTTTAATAGTAACCTGTGGTCCTGAAATACAAAAAATAACGTAGCAACATACAAATATCATACTATACCATGTACTCTGCTAATCCGTGTAGCTGATAACTAATTAGTGCTTTCCTTGCTAGTTGTAGAAAGTAGTACCTATAACAACAAAAAAGTCAGATGAATTCATACAATTATGGAAAAATCCGTTATTTATAAAAAGAATGAAAGTTTAGAGAAAGTCAATCTTTCAAAGTAAGTACTGTGTTACATATATTTGATGTCTGAGAAATATTATATACGTAGCTATGTAAGTAGGAAGAGTTGTATACGTAAAACTTTTATTATATCTATGTATAGATGATAACTTTTTAAATACAAAATAATGGAGTGTCAAAGATGCATAAAATGTTTTTGCATGGAAATTTTAACAATTCTTAAAATTTTTATTGAAATTACATTAATAAAGTAGGTACAAAGTTTTGGATTTTTCTTTTCTGTTGGGGAGATATTGTTGTTGGATGTCCAACTTAAAAAATACATACAACATAATATATATACATATATCTGTGCCAATGAAGACTGACCACAGTAATATTGTAGCTGATTAATTACATGTGCATTTCTATTTGCACTAATCAAAATATAATAGAAATATTTACATACCTAATACAAGTTTCAAGATCTGCACGATTGTACATTTTACTACATGCCATAATTTTCAAGAGATGAAGTTTTAGTAAAGTTTTATATGATATCAAGCAAAATGAATAATAATAATCATTGAAGAATAAAATCCTAGCAAGCCAGTATGATTTATGACTCAGTTTATTTGACTCAGAAATTCTAGTAATGCACTGCTTATATGACCTTAAAAAACAAGCTAAAATTTTCCTTGTGTCAAGATCACTTTTCACATCAGTAGAGAAATTGAGAATGTACGTGAAACGTGTAGTGCCAATAGATAGGTTGTAGTTGGAGAAGATAAAATAGAATGATATTATATTACAGCACATAAAAGGAATGTACCTGAGTAAATGGCGTGCTCCCGTGAGTTTGAGTTGTAGAAGTCCCTCCCACCAACAATAACTTTTTGAAAGAGAGTGTGGTGAAGAAACGGCAGATGATAGATTACTGATTATATTCCACCAGTCTACCAAACTTTGTACTTTTACCTTTTGTGTACTAATTTACCAACGGAAAGTACCTACAAACTCCTATTATTTTTCAGAGTTTTATTAGTTAATTTATAGTAGTGTATAATAAAAGTAAGAAATACTATATGATCTGTTTTTGATGATAAGTACGTATGTGAAGCGAGCATGATATAAAATGTAAAAGTACATAATATATTGATAATTACATTACAATACAAAAATCCAACAGCATTAACTAATGGATGTTTTATTTAATTATGTGTACAAAAATCATTTCCTTTTAAATGATACATGAATTTTAACAACTGTTTACTGTTTCTCATAAAATGAATGTAGCTGTTTACTTATCGTAATAAAATATTCGTATTGTAATGCTATTTCCCAATAAATGAACAATACATGAATAAAGAAATCATGCGAAAAAGAAAATTATTACAAACCGCCTGTTATATAAACAGTTCTATTATTATATTTTGTGGAAATATCTTTGGCTAAATCTGTTTGCAGTTCACGGCATTGCTTCGTTAGCACCTGAATTTTCGGCCTCACATTTTCAATTTCAGTGTGGAGCAAGTTGTATTTGCGAACTGCTTCCTCCGCAGAATATTCTAATTTCTTGGCGAGTTTAATATTTTGCAGAAGACCATCTACGATTCTAGTTGTGTATCTGAGAGAGATGAATGAAAAAAATATATTAATCAAATATCAGCAATAAAGATTACTACTCATTTCAAATCAAGCTACACAATTCATAAATGTTACCTCTTTGATTCTCGAACCAATAAAAGTTGTTTCGTTTTGTTTTCATTAAACATTGACAATATTTGATTCGTTTGCCGCACCCAATTCTCAAGGGTTTCAACACTTAACGTATCCCCATGAGAAGAAAGCATCATATCGGCTGCTTTCTCGTTTCTTTTCTCGTCCATTCTTTGGCTAAGAAATCCTTCCAACTGTAAAAAAATAATGTTACAAATTGATGACAATCACTGTCAATAGCAAAATAAGTCTAGTTGTCGTAGCGTGCTAATTAAACCTCCAAAAGTTCATCAATGAAAAAGTTCCTGGTTTCTGGGTTTTCCAACACACTTAACGCCTCATCGTTTCTTGCGACACCACCCTCAACACCATCTTCCTCCAGGGTAATTCCTGTTGTTTCCAATTCCACATTGTCGATAGAAAAGTCTATAGTTTCGCCAGCGTTATCATCAGCAACTTCTACACCGCCCCAGTCAATGTCCCCTGAAGCAAAAAGAGATGCATTATATCAAAAGCTAACACAACATTAAAGCATTAACTATACATTCATACTGAATGTTTTACCGTGTGGAATAAAATTGCATGAAACGTAAACTAACCAGTTTCCAACTGGATGTCATCGCCACTTGTCAAGTCTCCAAAATCGATTGCACCAACGTCTAAATCCAGGTCTGCTTCTGCACCTGCATCGTTTGCATCGTCATTATCTTCAAAATAGTAGGTTACCACAGGTGGCTCTACCCTTAAAGGTGGTTCTCCATACTTCCACTCATAGGTTGTGACGTTTCCTTTATCTGAAAATCCATTCAAAACATAATTCAAGTTTTCAAAAATATGGAATTTAACGATATTTTCAATATTTAAAATAATTTTTTAAACACATTGTTTTTGACACATTTATTTTCCAGAACAACCAAGGGCTTCTGTGAGCAAACCCACTCGCGTTGCAAAGGATGGCGAACCTGTGACCCTGACTTGTATAGTGACCGGATTTCCTCAGCCTACTGTAACATGGGAAAGAAAGGTGAGTTTAAAAATCTAAAAAATGATAGCTAATTGTAAAGATTCAAAACAGTTTTACCTTAAACACAGCGAAAGAAAAAGTTGAAACTCTACTACGGGTTATTTATTATAATATTATATCTTCGTACAACAATAATATGACATTATTATGTCATTATTATTGAGCAGAAAAATGTTGAACAATTTTAACAAATATACGACTACACCTGTATGAATTCAAATCAAACTTTTGCATGCATTCACATTCACACAGATAATCAGCTATTTAATATTCACCCCATCCATAAGTTTGTGACATTTTAGCTAAATTTTCCAGGAAGTTGATTGACTGCATCTCATTTTTCTGCTGATTTTTAGCCCGATTAGCTAAAGTACCTACTTATAAGGTTTTTTATTTACATCTGCCATTTTTGACACTTTATTATCATTGCCATATCCTTAGCGTCCACTAAAGACACATCATTTTCAGAGAAAAAATACAATATTTTATGAGCCAACTTTTTTTTTGTTATGCTCTTATACGGTTAACTATATAAGTATATGACTCCGTCTTACAATAAGTGTTCAGGTGAAACCTCATTTTCAAATTCCCCAGACTTCAATAATGAAATGCAATTTGAAGAAGTTTAAACGCGCAACAGCGTTGGTGGTAAATGGCAAAAACATTTTCTTAATGATGACAGTTACTAGCCACCAACAAGATTTCTGACTTGTAACAAGGCATTCCATACCTCATCATCATCAAGACAGGATCTCATGTAATGGCGAGAACAAAACCGTTTCAAAGAATCTTGTTCCTACTCAATTATTCCTTTTCTTTCCCTCTTTTCCTCAACCTCGTAAATGGGACTTGTTTATGGGAATGGCTATTTATTTTACACCAAGCATAATATATTTTACATAACACACACGTGACGTGTATTGAATGTATCCAGCCAGCCAGCTAGTAGTTCGCTTGCAATTGCCCAGTGACCTGGTTGATACTTGGGACTGCCTGGACTCCATAGTAGGGAGTTAAAACCAGAATAATTTATTTGGGAAAAACAAAAGCTTGACCCATAAATAATGATAATTATGCAAAGAGCGAAAGAGAATAAGCTGTAAAGCTTTATTTTTATTTTCGATATGTGCGTTGTGTAGGCACTCTCCCTTTTGTTTCAAAATCCAGTTATTGGACTCCGTCACCTCTCTCGCGTTTTCTTGCTCGATTCCAATTTCGACTTGTCGGAAACATTACTCTTTGTAGTACTCGAGAAGTAGAAAAAGGGGGAAGTGTAACTTTTTTTAGTTGAATTTAAAATTCACAGTGCAGACTCTGCCCTGCAAAACTACATGCTATGTGTCCTCCAGTGAAAACAGGATTTCAATGCCATACTACTTCAGGGTTATCTTGTATCGAATTTAGCTTTATATATTTAAAACGATTGTTATTCATTCCATTGTTCTATTCATACTCTTTTTGTTTTCTTCTCTCTATATAAGCTGGTAGCACAATATAATTAAATGTTGTGTTGCACATTATCATAAATCACATTGATTAAGTGATGTCGACCTCTCTGTTTGTTATTTTCCTCGTGTTCAAAATGTTCATAGAGTTGAATGTAATTCTGTTCATTTTTATTACAGTAGTACAAGCAAATGTTGAACATGAAGTCTGACTGAATTACATCTATTATTTAATTAAGTATGTTTTAATCAATGGATGATAAAACTAATGCTCTGCAGAAAAGCATATTGAATGACTGTAAGCAAAGTATAGAAAAGGCTTTGTGATGACCTTGCAACCCGGCAGTTCTGTGATGCATCTGAAATAACCTGAATCACGGTAGTATGCTCATGTAAGAGATAGTAGATAGGTGCGGTTTTAGGATAAACTGTACTTGTAATTAAATGCCATTAAAACACACTTTCTACAGTAGGTCATTCCTAAGTAGCTTTACAGTCATGTAGAATTCGAAATTGTGTATTGCATTCCAGCTTCAGAAAAAAGGTGTCCGCACAAAAGCAACATTATCACGTAATTATTTTCTAAAACAAGCATTCTAACTGATTGAATAATGGAAATAATAAGCATACTTCCTAGTTAAACAGATAAACATCTCTCTCTACTCTAGGAGCTCTTTCTCAACTTAATCTACTTTTACATGCACAAAGACACAAACATAAAACTGTCCCTAGCTCATTTTGGAAGGTTTTCTTTTGCAGCGTGTCAATAATTGGTTTTAAAACAAAAACTGGACTGTTTTTAACGGTTTTGCAGTAGTAAACTCGATTTTGGTTATGAGTTCATTCTGTTTAAAAATAAATAAAAACAGTATACATTATTAGGTTAAAAGCGGAAATAAGAAGCTGTCG
The DNA here is from genome assembly GCA_034695405.1 of Entomobrya muscorum. Classification (NCBI taxonomy): domain Eukaryota; kingdom Metazoa; phylum Arthropoda; class Collembola; order Entomobryomorpha; family Entomobryidae; genus Entomobrya; species Entomobrya muscorum. The sequence continues at coordinate 2,763 of JAQIWO010001304.1, read as the reverse complement.
ATGCGGAAGTAATAAAACATAAAGAAACTGATGTGTTGTCTAAAGCTAAACATGAAAATACGAAGTTATATTTGACGCATTAATTTCTCTTTTAGGAAATGCAAGTGTCATTCATTTCAACATAATATAATATGTCAACCAATATAATATTTTATATACACGGGCAACTAGTAGCTTTGAATTTTTTTTTATTATTATCCATTATTCTGTACATGTTATATTTGATTTTATAGCACAACTTACTTAAATCGTACCCATTAACAAAACCTTCCGGTCGCAGGGACGCAAACTTACTGAAAACATTTTTAATTGTGTTTAAGCTTTATTTACTTAGATTTGCAGATTACTTAGTTTGCTCTATTTAAACAAAAAACTATTTATTTAAAAAAGATAAACGTGCCCATATGCATTGTTATCTATTTTTGTTTTATATCTGAATCGATTCATTCATGAAAACTCTAAAGTTGATGACACACGATGCGTAGTAGTAATACCTACCTACCTACATGCTCTGCAAAATTTATAATTTTCTTTTTCGTTTATTTTGGCAACTGAAATTTTCGCATGTTTTAGATTTATGTATTAGTAGAGGATGTACAACGAGGTTAAATAAACAAATTCATACAAAGCATTACTAATCAATGGAATCTATGAAAGAAAAACAAGCAGAAAAGAAATAAGAAAGAACTGCGTAAAATCTTTTGTTCATTCATTAATAGAGAAGCGGTGTGTTCATAGAATTTTCATAGGATTTCTTTTGAACGCCAAAACTCAAATGAAAAACAGCTTCACTTTGTACAACTAGCTAGTTTTGCAGGTTGAGTTTTGCAGGATGTTTATCCAACATTGGTACAATGTGAAAAAAAATCGCAAATCGTAGTGGACATTGACTGTTTATTTATCTCTTCGGAGCAAAAAAATTTGATAGGGTGCGAAAACAAGTTTTTGTTGGAGGAAACATGCGAGGGCGTGAACTCATCTTTACAAAATACCTACGTTTTATGAATGCTAAAAGTGTTTTTTTTTGTCACAGAAGCAGGCACCGATGAATCACAGCAAATGTTTAAAAATGAATGGAGTGTGTACACTGCAAAATGTTTATGGTTAAGAATATCACAATATCATGTGCCATTTCCTATTATTACTTATGGTTTACACGTGTCATTAAATCAACATGCCTGCATGCCTTATGAATATAACTATGTACAAGTCTGTAGTAGAATTGTGCGCTGATGAAGGCTTAAATTATTTGTTAAATTTGCTGCTGAGATTTTTTTTTCAGCGAAAACAAAATACATGTAACGTGATGACCACGAACCAAGTCGCCAATAAATCAAATCTAGCTAATGTCATAAATCAAATAAAGTTGTCATAAACAAGGGGAGGTTGAAAAAGAAGATATTGTGGTAAGTTGCTTGTAATGAATCAGGACAAGTTGCAAAAATTACATGTGAGAGAGTCGCAAAAATAAGCAGGCAGCCGCAGCGAAGATAATATTTTGGTGATGGGTGAAGATTACATGTTTTGCTGAGTCACGATGATGATGAGTTTCATGACAAGAGAACGATTTAAATTAAAACATTACACGTTCCCGATTTATTGAACATGGCACATTTTCACTGTTATATGAGCGTGTGTTGTAGTGAGTTTTAAAATGTGTGATGATTAAACTGCAGCTAAATATGTTGAAAGTGTTCACGCATTCACAATTAAGATTTTAGGCGATAATTATTACAATCATAAAAGTGTAGTATATACATGGGGTAGTTTGTGGATAGCAAATATATTAAGATATTTAGCAAGTGGGACAATGAATGATAACTGTCTCGTTTGAAATTAGCCTTATTTAATAAAAAAAATTGCTGAAAAATGTCAAGTTAATTATGGTGAATAAAAAATTCTTGAGAATTGGGCCTTCTGATGGATCTTGGCGTTAAAATCTAATCTAATTATAAAATCTAATCTTGACTGCGAATACGATTCATTTCAATGACGATAAGTTATAACGATCATTATGTGACAGTAGTCACTCCATGATAGATAAAACTAGAAGAGTGTGAACTCTGAAATAAAACTACCGAAGCAGAAGCCAATCACATGATAACTTTGACACGACATGACGTCTGTTGTTGGTTCCGTGAATGTCAGAATGTTGTGTCTCATTTAAAATGCATGTGACCTTGTTTGACCTGTAACTCGCGTAAAATTGGGACTATGGATCTGAAAATCAATCCCAGACCACGTTATGAGCTGTTATACCTTCATACCAAATTTGGTATTAATCGGTACAGCAGTTTTTGACTTATCGTGCGGACACGCAGACTCACACACACACAGACGGGATAGTGATCGCATTAACTACCTGTGACCCGTTACACGGGCTTCGGTAGTTTAAAACAGGATGAGCAATGAAATTTGGGTGTAAGAGTGTTTGTGTTTCATGACCACTGAATCAAAAATATTCGTTTCGGAATTCAATTCAATAAAAGAAACAAACTGGATCTTTAGTTTACATAAGCAGCGCAAGCACTTTTGGGCACGCGCTATACTTTCAATTTCATTATATCGATTTCAGAGAATAGTACTTCCCTTCCTTTTGCACAAAGTTCCCACCTGGGTGTCCGTGAAACTAATTTCCATTATAAAGCTTGAAAGACTGGTCGTTGTGAATAAAACGTTAGAAATAAACCAATATTTGAAGAGTTTGTTTTTATCCACTTTGAGTACTCTCTCTGATAGGAGCTGCACTCAATCTTCCAAGAT